>JAQGAJ010000343.1:0-16490 GCA_034689365.1 Liebstadia similis | reverse complement strand
TGAATGAGACAATTGTCTGATTATTAACATTTGATTTGAATTTAGAGATAAAAGCAATAAAATTAATAAAATGTTGATTTTTTTTACTCATAAGTCAAGACCCGAATTGTTGAGATCGATGTCATATTCGTCGAGAAGTGTATGAAAATATTGTGACAACGATTGAGAGGTTTTGTATTCTTCGGAATCCTTCTGATTGTAAAAACTGGCGTTGTTTAGCATCAATAGTATCTAAATTGAGTGGATTAGAGAGGGATCAGAGATGAGGAGTGACTTACATCTCGGAAGAACTGCGCCGAAGACTTGTATTTTGCGGTCTTCAGATTGAACTTCACTTGGTTTAAGTCCATGTATTGCTTCACTACTTTCTTGACTGCCTATAAAATCAATTTAATTAAATGCAAAACTAAATAAATGATTGTTCGTTACATAATTGGGACGATTGACGAAAAGCCATCCCTTTGGATGTCTTTGCAGTTTCATAAGAATCTCTTCACATAAGCCTAAGTCTGAAGTGAAAGACCGACAGATTGACGGCGAATGTCTGTCCGAACGACGTCTCATACTTGTAGTGATTCTCAGTTTCTCTCTTTCATTCATATAATCTGAGTCTTGAGAATATCGAGTCCTTTTGGATGGTCTGCTCTCAGAGCTGAACGAATCAGTCGATTGCGAGTCGTCGTCAAAATCCAATTCAATGATTTGTTTGCGCTTTTGTTCTGAACCGTTACAACATTTTGGACAAAACCAATCACTTCTTGTAATTCTCTTCAGATCAGTACATCTCAAGTGATACATATTTCGACATTCCATACACCAAAGCTGTTCCTCATCGCGCACTTTCCGACATTTGGTACAAACTTCCATATTCTGGTTAGGAGTCACTGATCGGCTGTTTTGCAGGCAATCTAACTCTTCGTCCGAATAACTATCGTCACTCTCTTCGGGATCACTCGAATCGCATTCACTTTCATAAATTCGTTTTACTTTCTTATCTTTTTTAGGTGATTGAGGTTTAGGACAACACTCGGGACAAAACCACTCGCCTTTGGGAATGGCGTCGAGAGATGGCTGAAGACAATAGATATGATGTCCGCGATTGCATTGATCGCAGAGCAACATATTCTGAGGATCACATCTGCGACGACATATCTTACAGTAGGCCTCGCGCGCAGACTTTGACCACTTTATGCTATCGTCCAAAACCGATAGATAAACGAAAAGTTGAGAAATACTCGAACTGTTGAACAATGCCTGAGACCAGTTGTCTTCGTTAAGAGAAGCCGATAAACACATCGGACGAACACTTCGTTCTAAAACAAGTAAAGCATTTCTCATTTTTTCGATGAACTTTTGTTTGTCAGATGAAGTACTTTCCAAACTCTTTCGCCACTCATTTCGAGACATTTCAGTCACGACTGCAAGACTTGCGGCGAATAGTTTTTCTTCTAAACTAATCAAGTCTTCGGTGAAAGTCGTGGTAAACGTTTCACTCAAGTCTTGCTGAACAGAAGCTTTACGTTTCCTCGAATGAAGTGTATATTGCAATCGTTGTGATCGACGCGATTCCACGACCGGTATATCGGTATTCAATTTGTAGGCTTGACATCGGTTTAAGTAATCAATTATTATATTCTTATCGCGATTTAAAGCAAACTTAAGTTGATTTTCACGGAAACCACGAATATTAAGGTTTTGGATCAAACATTCTAACTGTTCTGATGTGTGATAGAAAGTCCATTCGTTGTTCGTGTCATTGGTATGAATGCCATGTATTTCACAGGTATTGATATTTGCGGTACACTTATCGAAGACTGAAAGCTGTCTTAAGCAACAACTGTTATATCCATTTCTGTCATTAGTTTCAGACATAACTTCATTCTCTTTGTCACTTGTCGTCGAACTATCATCTCTTTGAGACTCACTTTTATCGCAGATATATTCAATGTTTTTGAGTGATGTAATTGGAGTCGGGTTTGACAGACACGGGCCGTACGGAAGGTTCGTGTGCTTAGTATCAGGTATAGAGTGCTCTACAAAAAGACCGGGAAGTGATTCAAAGATCCAATACTTTCGAAACGCTCGATCGACACCAATCGGATTGAGGACATAACAGGCCTGAAGTTTGCGGAGTTTAGATCGGATTTCGTCCAAACTCTTCAACTTTTCCTCTTCTTTCTGAGACTTCTCTTCGCGAAAAGCTTTTTTGTCTTCGGAACTGCTATTAGAAGCGATCGATTTTTGGCTCTCATTTTGTTCCTTTTTATGCAACGGTTTATTATCTTTAGTCCATTTATTGAATTCCATTTGAATGTCGCGAATCTTTTTTCTCAATTTAGTCATTTCTTCGAAAGTGTCGTCGATTTTTTCCCTGAAATCGAAATAAGACAACAATTGATGGATCAAAACATGAAATATTTTGAGTCTTTCTTTTGGATTTAAATCAAATATTGAGTTGTTTTCAAGTTTTGATAAAATCGATGGATTTTGATCTATAAAATCAATTGCCGGGTCTTCGCGAGAGTTCAAACGTCGATATCTATCCTTAACTTCTGGACGTCCGCCCGACGAAAGTAAGTATAGGCGCAAGACTTCAGTCATTGTGAAAGGATTGAGAGTAACTTTAGATAAATTAGTGCCAAACGTGTTGTGAATCCATTGGTAATAATAAGCGGATCTCTTTTCCTGAACATTGGGCACAATATCAGGCAATTCCTCTTTTATAGGTCTCTCTTCGTCGTCACTATTATCTGAATGATCATCGGTTGAGTCACTGCTATCCTGTTCTTCCATTAGAGAGAAGTTCGAAGTCATGAGAACTTTCATGAGGTCAGCGAACGGCCCATTGGTGTCGGTGTCGAACAGAATTTGTTCCATTAGTTCGAATGTGATTCCCGAAGGAAACAGTTTCTTAATATCAAATAAATCCTTAAATGAATGAAAAAATTCCATAACTAGTAGAGAGTCCGCGAAGAGGTTAACCGGTATTTGACACTTAAGGGGAACGGTTTCGGGCAATGGCTGTAAGTCATCGCAGGCCAAGTCATCGCGTTTGGCACTCCATTCCTCGTATTTTCTCTTTTGTGACAATTTTTCTTCCTTTTCTTTATCTTTGAGCTTTTGTTTGTTATCTTCATCTGATTTAGACTTTTTATGAGTTTTGTCTTCGATATTCTTCTTTTTATCACTTGAAAGACTATTTTTACCCTTTTTTGAGTCAGGATTTTCCTTATTATTGATCTTATTTTTATCACTGCTTTTCTTTTTGTCAGAAGTACTGGGTTTTGAATCAAAAGTCTGATCGATTTGACATTTGAAGACAGGTTCGGGTCCGGCAAAGATGTGCGACCACTCAATCTTATTTAAACTAAACCTTTGTTTTGACGATTCCTTCACAACAGCCGTTTCAAAGCGTTTGGTTGGCGTTAAATGTTGTTTAAGGAATAGTTTTATCTTATCTTTGTTTAGAAAACCTTTTGAACGACTTATTTTGTCAGCGCTGACAATATGACGAACGTTCTGGTCATCGATTATCTCATATTCAAAGAGATTCGGGTCAACGTTGTCATCACTTTTAGGGCTTTCTTTGGGTGCCATCACTCGAAATACTTTTCCTGCGATTTTACTAAATAAGAAAAATATAAATTAATTGCGAATCAAATTTATTAAATAAATACCGCTTAGAATTGATTGGTATTTGGATGTCTTCGGCAACGAAGAAGCGGTTACAGACAAAAGAATAAATCAAATCAACGATTGAATTGAATTTCCATTCATTGATATAATTCATTAAATAAAGGACTGGTATCTGAAGTCCTGTTGGGAATGAGTTCAACATTTCGATGGCATTTCGCTCCGATTGAAGCGCTTCTTCGTATGTCAGACCTGTTCGGTTGGTCATACAACAGGTCCACACCATTGATGAGCAGAGTATCTGACGCTCAAAGAACTCACTGTAATAAAAGATAATTAGATGTCTTGAGCTCGAGATTGCGGATTCAAATCATTACTCGTAAGTAAGGAAGGCTTCATTCGTGGCCTTACAGACGAAGACCTGTTCTTCGGGAGAGATGTCTTCTGGCAGTTGTTTCTTAACAAACGGTTCTTTTCCCAAAAGAGGCATATCTTGTGTCCGATCAGTGGAAACGGTCTGAGAGTGAGTTCGGACGACAAACAAATGTCTGACTTTTGGCTCAAACGATGCAAACAATGACTCGAATCGCAAATTATCGCTAAAACCAAACAATTGGTCGACAAAGCAATGGATTAACACTAAAATTGACAAAAAATCATTACAAAAGATTAAATTACTTACAAATTTGACTTCTTATGGATGCGAATGGTTTCTGAACTGAGAAAATGTTAAATTGAAAGCCATTTAAACAATTGATTAATTAAATAGTGATTTAGTTTATGCGATGATAAGAGAAAGCAATACAGCCTTCACTCAAATGCAATGCATTGGCGCTCAAACTCAGGTCAGTCTCTCCATAGCTGTCAGACCTCAGAGACATCGCTCGGACTCGGAGGACAACTGACGGCCAAATGTCAAATGCATTGGCTTTTGACCGACGGGTGGCTGACCTCCGCTCGTGTGAAGAGTTTGGTGTCAGAAAATAATGTAAATGAGAACCCATTTGTTGTGTTTGTGAAGAATTGTGAAGAATTGATAAACAGATTAAACTTTATTCTCATTTCTCATTGACTTTGAATTAATTTCAAAATATCTATAATTAATTGAAATTCAAATAAAGATCATAATAAAAGTCGAAAAACTGCTTCTTTGACTTCGTAACCAATACGCCCTCAGTTAAAGATCTGGGTTTTACAAGAAGTTTAGGAAATCATTGAAAGAGATTAGTGATTAAGTGAACGCCGAATGTCTTTGAAATATTCAGAATAAACTAGAATTTGACGCCAAAGGTATTCCCAGAGATAATAAACGGATTTTTCATATCAAACATTTTGAAGAATTCCCTTCAAAATATTTAACCGATAAATCACGATTGGCCACAATAGTGTGGTTATTCCCATTGTGGTTATGCCCATTGTGTGTGTTACTGATTGTTGTTGTGATCTATCATGAATTGCATGTTCATAAACTCATATATCTTTCATATTTTTATTTTATTGGCTCAAAAGTGATTCCCAATTATTCACTAAAAGAATTGGGAAATAAATATTTGTAGCAAAAAGTAATGCTTTGATTGAAGCGCAGAACGAATTAGGTTTGGTTTGAGTGACAAACGGGGTATAAACCAAATAAAGATAATCATCAGAGATGTCCACCAAATCTAATTCAAGTATTTTCTAGAGTTGGAAAAACTTTTAATCACAAGGAATGGGGGCCGACATCAGGCAATACTACAACTCTGTAATACAAAAGGCATGATATCGAGGGCTGACTCAGTCCTACCCGTTTGGCTCTACTCGAGACGATTGGATGGAACAACAGGTGAGCCATGAATTGAGTCCTACGTCAATACCCAACAGGTTTTTCCCCACGGAAAACACATAAAATACATGGCAAGAATTCCCTGATCTGTTTGCTTATCTAAGACTCAATTGAGGTCCAATCGAGGTCTTCGATCCAATTTCCCAACTCTTGAGCTCACAATTAAGAAAACACTCGAAGAGTTATTACACAAAACCAATCAATTTGTAGTCGAAGTAAAATAATTTATTCGTTTTTAAAATATATAGAAATGAGAATAATTTTAATGGATTTAAATTTACAATTGGAGTCAAAAGACTCATCTAATGGCAAAAAATCAACATTTGTCACAATTTCTTCATCACTAGTTCAAAGATAACGCATTTCGAGTCAATCCTCTTCGTCGGACTCGCTATCACTATAAATGGTCGGCCGTTCACTCGGTTCGGCCTTACATTCGCGCAGATATTTGATAATTGCTTTTAACTTATTGTTGTTCGGGTGTATGGCCGACAAAAGCCATGCCAAGTGGAGCGGTGTGTGACCGGCATAGGAGCGGACATTGACGTCCGCTTTGCAGCGGTTGACCAAAAACTCAACAAAATCTAAGCTTTGATTTTCTACAGACCAGTGAAGAATACTTTTACCGCTTTTCCCTTCCTTTGAAAGACATAAACGAGTTATTAGTCACGTAATCGAGGGAACAATCGATAAATACCTGTGCGTTAACATTGGCTCCGCTTTTGATAAGAATTTCAATTATGTTTTTACTCTTACTATAAGCGGCCAAATGAATACATGTTTCGCCTGAAGAATAGTTTAATTAGTGAAATGAATAAAGTAATTGTCGCGAATGTCAGTTACCTTCGTAGTTCTTAAGTTCCAAGAAGTCAGAGGACAAGTGCTTAGAGTTGATCGGGTAATTGACCACTTGTGCGGCACTCATTTCTTTTTCACTAATGGGCGCTAAGATCTGATAGACTGTATCCAAGTCTGACTGAGCACAGGCTATATGAAGAGCTGTATTTCCGTGTCTGTCCCTTAAATCAACGGTCGCTCCGCTTATGATCAGACGGCGGACAATGTTTGGCTGTCGGGTCAGTGCAGCCAAATGTAAGGGTGTCTGAGAAGACATAAAAGTTTTTAACATTTGATCAAACATTTCAAACATAAAAACAAAGAGTGATTTCAATCCTTAGATGGATAACAGAAAAATAAAATAAAGATTTATTCAATTTTAACATAAAATATATAATAAATACCTGAAATAAATGGTTAGAAATGTCGAGGAAGTCTGGATGAGGAACAATGCGAATGAGTGCGTGAGACAGGTCTTTGAGGCCTTTGATAACAGACAGGTGTAGGTATATATCCCCGTCCTGGTCGGGTCCGAACGCCTCTTTGATCAGATTAGCCGTCGTTTGCACACTATGTTTAGGCCATTTCTGCTTCTTCTCTATGTCTTCGTTGTAATCTTCATCGATGTTTACTCCGGAATCTGTGATTCCGAGTCCAGAATCGGTCCATTGCTTCGATGTTTTACTCAAATCTCTTTCTGAGTAATTCGAGTCAGAAATCGATACTTTTTGGTCAAAATCGGGCTCAAAATCAATGGATGTTTTGCTGACTGTCTGCGAGTCATATCCCGAATCAAAGAGCGCATCGATGGCCGAAGTTTTTGAACTCTTGATGTCTGACAGTTGTGAAGCACTTGATTGCACTGTCGGAGGAATATTCCAATTCTGTGGCAGAGATGTCATCGATGAAGAACTCTTACTTTGTGACCGTTTGCTTCGGTTGTCAGCCATTAATGGGATCAGTATTTGTCGAGTATTTCAGCGAAGGTTAGTTTGGTTTAATTGTCAGAACATTTGGATGTCTTTTGAAATAATTATTTTCAATAAATACGAATAATTTGCAAATAATTAAATAATTTGGATCATCGGATGTAAAAACCAATGGATAACCACTGATGTAATAGATATATGACTTCTTCAGTAACGAAGATCTCAGTTCATAAGTAAAGCGTATGACTCGTGAGCCAAGACTTTAACCACGAATACCAAGAAGTGATACAAAGAAGTGATTATTCAGTGACGAACACTCGACCGACAGTCGGCTCACTATTTGTGAGACAAAAAACGTATTTTTGAAAAATTGGGAAAATTTTGTGTAAAAAACAGAAATAATTT
The DNA here is from genome assembly GCA_034689365.1 of Liebstadia similis. Taxonomy (NCBI): domain Eukaryota; kingdom Metazoa; phylum Arthropoda; class Arachnida; order Sarcoptiformes; family Liebstadiidae; genus Liebstadia; species Liebstadia similis. Next base: position 8,864 of record JAQGAJ010000343.1, on the reverse strand, counting down.
AAATGATGTTAAATGAAGGCCAAAGTTATGACCAAAACTAATGCAATCACACAATCATTGAATGACAACAAACGGATCACAAATGCCTTTCAATGGTTAATAAACGCCATCAAACAGTGAAACAGAGAAACAGTAACTGAACTGAAATCAAGTGAAATGTTCTGAAATCAATTGAAATTAAGACAACTGTTCAACACTGAAGACCTGGTGAAGAGGTATTGCTTTGAGGTATAGCTATCTCTGTATTAGTCAAGAGATCTACCAATTCTTCGTCGACTGTATTAACGTTTGGGGAAAACCTCAGAGCCTGACCTCAAGTGCCGTCCAATAGAGAGACTGATTGCCTGACGGGTGGGACCATCAGTGGGACTGTCAATGGGACGGATGGCTGGATCTGATCTCTTCACTGCCTCTCTGTCTGTCCCAACACATCCTGAGTGGGGTTTTTCCAACCCGTGTTTGAATAGGATTTGGACATCACTGACAACATTGATAACTATCTCTATTTAGTTTAGTATTTGATTTAGCATTTAATTTAACGTTTGGTTTGGTTTTACATTTGGTTTTACCCCCCGATTATCACTTTCATCACTGATTCACAAATAAAACATTACAAAAGTCCATACATTTGTCCCACAATTCCTGAAACTTAGAGAGAGCTCAGGAGAGCACCGATTCTTCAGTCAATGCCTTCGATGGTCCCGATAACTACCGAAGGTCATCGACATCGGTTGCACAATGGTTTGGTCCAGAGTTGTCTATACAAGACTTGCAACAACTTGTTTATCTATAACTTTCCATTGTTTACATTAAAAAAAGTATAATTATGTGAAAGTATTAATTCGCTACAAAAATTGAGTCCATTCTACACTCGTTCTAAATAATCTAGTTATTAAAAATATTAAAAACTAACTATACTCTTGATCATATGAGATGTATTTTATTGATATACACATAGGAACAAGCATGGTGAATTAGATGTATTGGTGTAATTGATTTAAATGATTAATTGATGTAAAAAGAGGTCAATCGTCACAACTTTCAGCTATTTCTTTGAAACCCAAATAACTAATAAAGTTTTTATGCCTTAATGTCGTGAAACAACTGTCATTATCTCATTTCTCATTTCAACTCTCATTGTTCAACATTTAGATATCAATGCATTTTTCAAAACTTTTAATTGATTGACATTTCTGGGAAAATATTCTAAATGGGAATTCTTTACACTAGAAATACACTCAATAACAGAACCAAAGGATAAATAGAGAATCGATTTGTTTTCTTCTCAATTACAGCAAAATATCCTAAACTCGTCGACGATTTCTTTTACTAATTGATAGTTATATTGACTTTACTTTATGTAATGACATTTAAATACTGCATAAGAATACCAAAAGAGTTGCTTCAAATGCGTTTAACGTAGTCTACCTCTTGGTCTTAGAAGAGAAAAACATTGTTATGTTAAACGTTTAATAATAGGGTAAATCAAATAATGGAAATCTAAGATTTGCTTAAAACACAATTATAATCAAACAAAGAATTGTCAATAATCTGAATTAACTTTAATCGATGTTAATGTCACAGAATAGGGGTTAGACTGTAGTACTGATAATGTGAGAGAATGTCAATCAATTGAAGGAAAGCCAACCAATGATTGGTACAAAACTGGTAAACAATTTATAGACAAAATGTGTTGAAATGTTTTGAATCAGTCTTCAGACGAGTCTTGAGATCACAGTTGAGATCCGTTTCGCGCAAACGCAAAGTTTTGCCGCGTTTTTGCTTCCCTTTAATGCTTTCCCTTTAATACAAAACTTTATTGTGATTTAAGACAAAGTGTTTGTCATTTAAACCGATTTAAGTTAATTAATGGCGGGTTTTGACGATTTGGGAGTTTTCTTCAATGAGAATCTGATCCAAACCCAAGAAGAGTCGGGTCCGGTGTCTGGCATTCACACGAATGCGGCCAAACGGCGGTTCAAAGAGTTCCTCAAACAATACCATTGCGGAGACTTTCAGTATAAGTACCGAAACCAACTGAAGGACAGGTATAACTTGGATCAGTTCTGGTGTGAGGTCTGCATCGATGAATTGACTCAATTTGATGACGATTTGGCCGATAAGTTGACAAAACAGCCGATAGAATACATTAAGATCTTCGAGTCGGCCGCCACTGAACTCGCCGATGAGATAACCAGACCGCGCAGCGATGGCAGTGATGTCCACTCAATACAAGTGGTCTTCGCCTCCGATGCGCATCCAATACCCTTACGGGAACTCAAATCGGATCAGATTTCACGTCTGGTCAAAGTTCCGGGTATTGTGATCGCGGCCTCCAATGTGAGGGCAAAAGCGACCAAAATATCACTTCAATGTCGAGGATGTCGTGAAATCATTAATGATGTCAATATCAACGCAGGACTCGAAGGTTATCTTCTGCCGCGCAAATGTAATACCAATCAGACCGACCGAGTGGTCAAATGCCCGATCGATCCCTATTTCATAATACCAGATAAGTGTGAATGCGTTGACTTTCAGCTCTTGAAACTCCAAGAAGTTCCCGAATCTGTTCCTCACGGAGAACTACCGCGACATTTGCAACTGTATTGCGATAGATATCTATGCGATAAAGTAGTTCCTGGAAATAGAGCCACTTTGGTCGGCATCTATTCCATCAAAAAGGTGGCCAAACCTTCCAAGAATACGGGCGGTTCCGAATCCAATGCCAATATAGGCATAAGAGCGCCATATTTACGAGTGGTTGGCATACATATCGATACTGACGGACCCGGTCGTGCCGGAAGTTTGCCGTACACTCAAGAAGAGGAACAAATGTTCCGCCATTTGGCCGGTTCTCCTAATGTCTATGACCGGATCGCCCGAAGCATTGCGCCCTCTATTTTTGGATGCGATGACATGAAGAAGGCTATCGCATGTCTTCTATTTAGCGGATCCCGAAAGCGTTTGCCGGACGGCTTGACTCGAAGAGGAGATATCAATGTTCTTCTTCTCGGAGATCCGGGAACTGCGAAAAGTCAACTCTTGAAGTTCGTTGAAAAGGTTGCGCCAATCGGTGTCTACACTTCGGGCAAAGGAAGCAGTGCTGCGGGTCTGACGGCATCTGTCATTAGAGATCCGGCGTCTGTGAGTTCACAAATTTGATATCTTTGTTAATAAAACTTATATTTGTTGTAATTTAAGCGCAACTTTGTTATGGAAGGCGGAGCTATGGTCTTAGCCGACGGTGGAGTTGTCTGTATTGATGAGTTCGATAAAATGCGTGAAGACGATAGAGTGGCCATACATGAAGCTATGGAACAGCAGACCATTTCCATCGCAAAGGCCGGCATAACTACAACTCTTAACTCTCGCTGCTCTGTGTTGGCCGCGGCCAACAGTGTGTTCGGCCGATGGGACGACACAAAAGCCGATCAGAACATCGATTTCATGCCAACTATTTTAGCGCGTTTTGATATGATCTTCATTGTGAAAGACGAACACAACGAGAGAAGAGACGCGACGATCGCCAAACATGTCATCGATGTTCATATCAATGCACAGAAGACTGTCGATGAGTCGGCCGAAGGAGAACTGAGTCTTAACTTATTGAAGAAGTTCATCGCTTATTGCAGATCGTAATCATAAAAGTTATTACTTTTCTTTTGTAACTTTAGTTCTCTTCAGGAAATGCGGTCCCCGTTTGTCGGCGTCCGCGGCCGAGAAGTTGAAGAGACATTACGTAATTATGAGGAACGGTAGTCGAGAGCAGGAAAATGAGAGCCACAAGAAGTCTGCTATTCCTATAACTGTTCGACAGTTGGAGGCAATCATCAGAATATCTGAATCCTTGGCCAAAATGCAACTCAAGCCGTTCGCTACCGAAGAACATGTCGACGAAGCTCTTCGTCTGTTCCGAGTGTCGACACTTCAGGCGGCGATGTCCGGCGATTTGTCCGGCGCTGAAGGCTTTACCACCGAAGAGGAACACCAGTCGATGATGAGACTCGAAAAGCAAATCAAACGTCGGTTCCCTATCGGCGCTCAGTTGAGCCAAAACAGTATCGTTCAGGAGTTGTCTAAACAGAACTTCACTGAACCCTCGATTCAGAAAGTGTTGTATTGTATGATAAGAAAGGGAGAGATTCAGCAGAGATTGCAGAGACGAATGTTAATCAGAATCAAGTGATTCAACAAATCTTTTGATTTACATTTTAATTAATTACTTAATTCTCTATATTTTTGAGTAAATTCTTAACTCTTTTTTTACATAATTGAATCGCATTTTCCAAGTCTTGCTGTAATACATATAATCCCTTAACTGTGAGCACAATTAGTTCTTTGAGTCCATCACCGGTCAGATCAATGAAAGCCATTGACTGAAGCGAATGAGTGAAAGTCTTTTCCCATAAGTGATAATAAGAATCGGTTTCCAAATCGTATTTATAAACAATTAATTCCTGTAATTATTAAATGGAATAAAAACCAAATAAATATAATTAATTGGTTTACGTGTCCATAAGTGCCGATCGCTATCTCATTGGTTCGGTCCATATCGATATCGGCCACACATGAGGTCACAGTGCAGTCACTTCTCCGACTGTTCGGCAAAATAAGTCTTTTGTTGAGTCCGTTATTTAAGATATCTCTATAAACAACTGAAGCCTCGATTGAATTTGTGATTAAAAGATTGATTTTGTTGTCGATCATTGGCTCTGATTTCAGAGCGTTTCTGACTTTATGTTTGAATTCATTGTCATTTGAGGACGAATTCGTGAGATCAGTGAAGAGTCTGACCGAAAGAACGGGTCCGTCGTATTCGACTTTCCATAAATTGCTGATAATATGTTTATTGGAATCGCTATCGTATTCCACGACTGAGACCTGAATCACTCCGTTCTCGAGACCGACGGCAGTGATTCGTTTGACGCCTTCGATGGTCTTAACGTTATAGATGTCGAACCACAATATGATTGCTTCCAATTCATACAATTCCGGGAAATAATTGAGCGCCGATTCTTCGTAAAAACACTGTTTCTCTTTGTCTTCCCGAAAGACATGAGCGCAACAGTCACTACCACTCAATATCCAGACCTGTTCTCTGTATTCATTCGTATTATCTAAGTATAGACTGAAAGAAATTCGAGGTAACTCTCATCGACTGAATCTCTCGATAACACTCACTCAGTGTGGAAGAGATGGTACGGAACGAACTCAATCTCGAATGTCTGGCAATCCTCTAATGAATAAACAAAACTTGAATGCAATGAATAACTGATCGGTCATTACGTGCGATGTGGTCTAAGTCGAAGTCTTGGAGCGTCACAAGACTTGCATAGATGTTGAAGTAGTAGTGCTCTATCACTGATTTGTCGGACTCTGTTTTGTCATCGCATACATCACTCGCGTCTGTCTTCACGAAAGTGATACCAACCACAAAGTCGTGGCCATTCATTGATCGTTGGAATGAATCAATTGATATGATATTCGCGCCGTCTGTTCATTAAAAGGACTAATTATTCAAAGAACTTGAGAGAGATTTGGACATCACTTGGAATGTAAGTGAAGTGGACTTCACGGCTGCAAAACTTATTGTGTTTGTTCTCAATGCAGAAGATCTGTCGCTCGAGAGTGGCCACAAGCAGTCGGGCCGTTCCGTCGGACGTCCGCAGACATGAGAGGCCGTAGATATTGCTTTGGATTGGAAATGAAAAGTAATTCAATAATTCCATCGATGGCTCGCAAATCGATTGAGTCCTGAAAATCAATGAAAATTTAACTCAAAATACAATTCCTATAAATCAAACGTAAAATTAATTTATTTTAAATTCAATAAAAGTATATAATTTTAAGAGAAAGTGAAAACAAATTCATCGATAAAAATATATAAATAATGATAATTAGAGTGACCTCTAAATGATATTTTTAATCTTAGGCTCGCTGTGGACAGCATTTGCCTTTTGGGAGACAAAAGTGCCACTTCTTGGGCCGTAAATGAAGAGACCGGTCAAAGCATTTCCATAAACACATCCGGTGTCCAAACCGGTAGCGAAGTCAGTCTTTTGGAGCTTTCGTTTGGCGTCGTGTCCGAAGTAGATATGTTGCGGTCCCGTCCATCGACTGACCCATTCGACGCCCACGTTATCACTGGAAGTGGTGCTCATCACTCGTCCCGACTGTTGGTCGACAATCAAATTCCTCATTTCTATCATATCTTTGATGTTTTGTTTGTCTAACTCGACGTCGGGAACAACGCCGGCGTGAACTATGACTGAGTTGAGACTCGGCATACTTATGGTATACGGCAATGATATCAAGTAATCGATTTGATTTCGGGTCAGACCAGTCATCCATTGGTTCTTCTCATTGATGGCCGACAGACCATTGCTTTCGTACGATAAGTATTGTTTGATAACCACTTCGTCGTGGTTTCCGCGAACCGATAGACAACTGTCGGCGTTATTCATCATGAATTCAATCACTTCTTTGCTTTTCGGTCCCTTATTCACCAAATCTCCGACAAAGAGTTTAAGAATGCGATTGCGGTCAGTATTCTGGTTGTTATCAACGGTGTCATTGACTTGAGCTAAGAGTTGGATCAACTCGTCATAACAGCCATGAATGTCGCCGATGACCAGGACTTCATCGAAGATATCGATGAACTCTTTCTTCAATTTCTTGTGCAAGTCTTGAGGCAAAGGAAGTCCTGACGGATGAGAGACTGTTGAGTAATGGGCTGATAGAGTGGCCAACAGTGGAACCGATGGCCCGAATGCTGAGACAACACATCGGAAGGAATGGATCAAATGTGATAATAGGGCGACCATTGATGACAATTGATTTAACAATTATCACAATTTAGATCAAAACAGATGAATGAATCGGAAGTTAAGACCTGATGGAGAAGTGATTTAAAGTGTTTGACACAAAAATGACTGACATTTGCAATAAATTTGTTTTCACTTTAGTTTTGATAAAAAATTAAATACAATTAAAACTCAATTAAAATTAATATCGATTAAGATTTACCTTTCAATCAGTCATCTGTTGAGAGGATGTCTTCATTGGTAACCATTGGTTCCGAAGTCAGCCAATCGTCACTCAGTTTCGACTCAACTCGTTATGCAATATAAGCGCCAAAAACTTATTAAACTTTAGGCTATTTTCACGTCTTTTGCAATAAAGGCTTAAGTTTTGAACTAATCCTGGGCTCAAGTTTTGGCGAAAACCCATTGGGAATAATCATAGTCTGACTTTCACATTGAACTCTGATATACTTATATAATCACCAAGTTCCGAATTTTTAATAGGATGATTCAAGATTAAGCTTGCAACTGAAGATTTCATTTTGAACTTTCCATATTCAATGAGAAATATGAGTAAAGTCTATTAATAAATATAGTTATTCACATTTAACTTCTTTTATACGATTTTAAACGATGTCCTATTAATTATTCGAATTATTATAATCACTAAACTATTTTTCAAACTTTTAGAAATTTATCTTCAATTCATCGATAAATGGATATTGAATTTGATTTTAAATTAATTTATTATTTGTTTTGAGTCAAAAATTATAAATTGAGTTTAAATTTGAAAATTTTGATTAAATAATTATTACAACTCGAAGATCATAACGATTACAATCAATCATTTGCTGATTTAGCGCCTCTTCAGACACCAAACAGAGTCGGATCAGCTCTTTTGCAACAAAACTATTACATATGACTACAAATATTGGAAATGAAAATCTCAGAAAAAGTATTAAATATCTGACAGAATATTATGTAAATATAATTGAGGAAAAAATTAAACAAAATTAAGTGAAAATTTAGATACATTTTGGTTACAAATGTATTATAAATCGGATATTAATTCAAAATCGAATTCAGATAAACAAAACTCATTTATAATATCATTAATTAAGGGAAAAATTAAATGTTTTTGATTGGAGTTTCTTTGAGAAGACATCCATCGATGCGATGGTTAATGAGACTCATCTGAGTTTCAATTACTTCGGTGCGAATCCGAAGAAGTTTTTCCTCTAAAAGAGTATTTTCATCGATCAGTTGTCGATGTCTTTGTTCCAATTGTTCCACCATGGACAACTTCTTTTGTCTGCATCTCATGGCTGCCAATCGATTGCTTTCTCTTTTATCGCGTTTCATCTCTTCGAAAGTCATAATTCGTTTCTTCCGAGTCTTTCGAGGTTTAGGAACGACTTCTTCGACATCAAAGATATCAAAACTGTTAAGTGAATTGTGATTCTCGTTCGACACTTCCTTTTCCTCAGTCATCACAAGATTTGTAGATAATTGGGAATCAGAGCTATCATTGCTTTGAAGCCATTCTTTGCAGTCGTTTTCAATTTTGATCCATTGCTCCACTTCTTGAACAGTGGTTGGAATAAAATCAGACTTTTGTTCCAATTTTATACTTTTCATCCCATCATAAGTATTATAGTTTGCATTTGAGGCAAAATTGGCTGAAATATCAAGAAATTGAATGAAAATCAATTAAAATCGTAACAAAAGATAATAACTTTGATTTGGAAGTAAATTGTTGTTAGAGTTGGGATATCCGGACCAATAATCTTTGTATTTGGCACAAGACTGGACCCAATTGTGGCAAAGATTGAATCCATTTTGATCGCCATAATATGGGTTCGGCTTATTCTGAGGATATGTCCATTCGTGAAGATATTCCCAATTCTGTGGGCTATAAGTCAATGGATTCGGTGTTGAGTTGCGGTAATCGGGGTTAGAGTTCAAAGAGATATCGTTGACAGTCATCGTCGGTCGCATTGAATGCGAGCTTTGGGTCTCTTTATTGACACTCATTTGGCTCTCATTGAGTGAAAAGTTAGA
>JAQGAJ010000342.1:0-16550 GCA_034689365.1 Liebstadia similis | reverse complement strand
TAAAAATTGATAAAACTTGAGGGATATTAATAGGGAATAAATTTCTTGTGAATTATAACAAAACAAAAAAAAGTTTTGGGCAATAATTTCCAAACGTATTAAAACTAATTGTAATAATAGGTTATATTATATTAGATATGATATTCTTTATTATTCAGAAGCTTTAATCCAAAGCAAAAGCTCAGACTTGAGGCCAAATCGATTAAAAACAAATTAATTTTAATTCTCAATACTCTGTGTATTGAATGGTAGTTAATGTCTAATTGTATGCAAACCTGTTTCCATTTCCCGTACGGTTAATGACTGAATCGATTTGGCAGTGCTTTGTCTTTCTCTCCTTTGGTTATTATAATTATTATTTTCCACTTTCGAGAGTCCATTGGCGGCCGTATTGTTGATGTTATTGATATGATTGTAATACCCGGCGAGCCATACGTGTTTGGACGCCTCTTCCGGACTCATCCGATACATGGGATTCCATCTGAAGTGAAAAGCGAGGCATCAGTTTGTGTGATGTGAGACAAACGAAGGACAGACCCCAACACTCGATCCCTTCCGATAAGGGATTACTGACTCTTAACTCAATTTCACGACTGATTTATCGCTGAACTGAATACTAATTAGAATATTCTTTAATTAAATTTTGCTTTTTTGACGACAATATTGTTTATGAGATTCTGTTTGCGAACAAAAATTCTCTACAATTCCTCAAAATTATTCCCAACAAAAACAAAAGCCTTTTATATAACAAAACGAATAAATTTAAGTAAAATTTGAATAAATATCTAAACTAATGAACAAAAATAGTTTGAATCGTCTCTGAATTGAACTCATTTTTGAGTCGACACTAATATCTCAAACGAATATCAAAAACAATTGCAATTAATTTGAATAAACATTAGATTTAATTCAAAGAATAATCTCTTTTCCTCTGATTATTCTCTTTCCGATCGATTGATTTAATTAATGAAAACTCGTTTTTTGGGTTCAGTCAGTGGTGGGCATAATATCGGGGGTCAAGTAATTAATTAATGTTAACGTTCACTAAAAAGGCTCTAATCGTGGGAAAAGTGTTGATACGGATTGGAAAAGTGATCAATGAATTGGTTTATTCTAAATAATTGCTAATTAGATTGCAATTCTGAGACCCGGCCCGAGAGTCAGGTCTGTATGTTTGGGTCCATATTCTTAATGATCATTACAATGATTACAATGGACTCACTCTAAACAACGGCTGAGAAAATCGACGAAATCATTATCATTACAGTTGAGCGCAGAACTCAATGGCTTAGAACCCGGTTTTCGTTTCTTTCCTTTGCTGTTAGTTGTGTTTCGAGGATTTCCTTTTGAATCTGTGAAATACAGGAAAAACAAATTATTATAATATTTAGTTTAATAACTAATCAGAAGTCAATGTAATCGAGTGTTGGCTCAGAAGCCAACAGAATCGACAAAAGGTCCTAATTTTCTGCTCTAAATATTATCACAATTTTCTGGCAATACTTACAAAACAGTTCTCATTTCGAGTCAATAAATATTTATGAATAGTATAATAGATTTTATGGATTAGTGTTCGGATGTCTTACTCTTGACGCCACTGTTCAAGACTTTGGATCGATAGACAATTCGCACGGTTATGGCCAATGAGGTCAGCAATGGATATACTCAGCCCTTGTCTACCATTTTCATGGGATTTTTGATTTACAAGGGATCTACAATTTAACCCACTATAGAAATTTACTTTTTAGGAAATTTTATCTTTTAAAACCTACAGTTTTCATCGATATAAGAGACCGATTAATCCACATTTACTGATAGGGATCTAGTATATACATTCGTTTTGCACCAACCCACTAACCAATATAGCCTAGCTTAACAGGGGAGAGAGATTCCCCCATAACAAGATAGGTGCTATCTTGTTCTATTGTCTTATATTGAATTTCATATATAATCGCGATTCACTAAAATTGAGTATGTGAAGATTATGAGAATACCCTCTATTGCCCATCCCTGTCAATTACGAATTCGATATTTACGCAAAATTCAATATTTATTCTTATTATTAATTACCGAAAAACAGTCGACGTCGGGTCGACGCCTCCAATACCGAAAGGGGTGGCGTTCCTGAAGAAGAAAAAAGAAATTTGCGTTAAAATTATAAATACAAATTTGGGACCTAGCACAAATGTTATTCAATGAGCAAACCGCTCTAACTCTAATACATCGATGCAATGCTTTTGTATAAATCCAACGATTTTTAAAGTGAAGACATAAAAGATGAGAAAAGGACTGACCGATGATTTCCATAATGCACGAGAGCTGGTCGGCCTCATTCTCGCCCGGAAATATCGGGTAACCGGTGTAGAGTTCGGCCAGAATGCAACCGAAGCTCCAGATGTCGATCGACGGACCGTATGGCAGACCGAGGATTACCTAAAGATTAGAAGTCATTAGTCATTTGGGTTTAAGACAAAGATTTAGTGAACAAAGAGAACGTTTCCGATTAAATCTTACCATATCTTCACCGTTCATCTCCTCCCCTAACCTTACTTAAACTACCTTGACCAAACCCTAACTAAAGAGTGAGAAACAAGATTGCACTTATCCAAAAGACTACAATTACCAGCATTTTTAATCAGGACATCCCCTTCGGTAAATGCGTGGGGAAGAAATGAACGGGGAGGTTATGGGTATATACCAAGAAATGAAAGGGACTTATGTTGTCTTTTCAGACAATTAGTTTCTTTTTCTATATTTATTCCTTGGGTCTGAAACGTGGACAGAACTCTCAAAACCTGGATATTTATCCCTTAAAAATGAACGGTTGGAAACACTACTCATATAGGAAATTGTGATTTATATTGGGATACAAACCTCGGGTGATCTGTAGAACCGGGACTGTATGTATGTGTAGACCCGTTGGTGTGCGAAACAAGAACTGCCGAAATCGATTACCTTAATAGAAGAGCTGCCCTTTTGCTTGAGTAATATATTTTCCTTTAAAATAAAAAAACAAATAAAACTTTAAATAAATAATAAATTAGATTAAACTCTGGGCTCGGGCTGAATGAGCTCGGGCTTAATGTATGGTCTGACCCAATCAAACGGAGAGACACTTTGACATTCATCAACGTTATTAAGTCAACACTCAAACTGAATAATTAAAATTTCTAAATACTAGTGACCTATCAAATCGAAAATTGTTTGATTAATATACCCACTATAGAAGCAAAATATATCCCATAATGAACTGAATAATTAATTATCAAATTGACCGATAATTAATTCACTTCTAATTGCGTTCACTTAACTCACAAACAAAAAACAAGTGACACTAAATTAAAAATTTGCATAAATGTCGTTAAATAAATAACTACTCTAATTAAAAATCAAATCATTACAACATGGGATAAATGTCGGCCCGTGTTCTCAAAGTGGCAATTAAGGGACAAAACCACTCGGATATGCAATTAATTATCAACACTTGATCCTTTCAATTATATTCAACGAAAATTGAAGCTTTAATTATTGATTTAGTTTAATCTTGCTAATTTAAATTTTGCAATTGAACAATTAGAGCAAGATAAGCAATTTAATAATGATAATCAAGATAAATTGTATACTTACTGGTTTCAAATCACAGTGAATTATATTTTCTTTGTACAGAAGTCTCAGGCATTGGACTAATGAGTGCGCAAACTTGCGAATTAGGCTCAAACTGAAGCCCTGATAGTTATTCTTCTTGATTAACTCATATAAGTTGACACTAGGGTTGACACAAATTCAATTAAACTCAGATCTGGTGGACAGGGATAGCAAGTAAGACATCGAGAGAGACAACAAACTCAATCTATTTGTGAGCCAAGGGATGAATTAGCTATCCTTAATCACCAGAACAACCTTTGCCTTTTCATTTTGCCCGCTATGGAAATACTAAAACTCAGGTAGACTTCAATTAGTGATTCAATGAATTAGTGATGCCTTTAGTGATCAACTCTAACACTAAAGTATTTCAATTCAGTGCTGAGAATATCAAAGCCTTTCATAATAGAGTTAGCGATGAAATTGCTTTTGAATAATACATTTTCTCTCTTCTATTCATCGATAGTCTACTCAATTCTATACAACTGTTTCACCAAAACATTGATTTTAGAGTATATGCACTGAAAATCAATTCAATATTCTATAAATATTCTCTCTTTGGAAGTCTCTCTGAGTCTCACTCTCATGGCTACAGAATATTCTGTGTCTTTTGGGAATATTCCGTATGTTATTTACCCCAACAGTTCGAACGTAATGCACAAGTGATTTCTAAAATAGAAATAGTCGAGCATATGAATGGTGTTGTGGTGACAGTCTCGGTCCCTCTTCGTCAGGTGTTCCAGTATCTTCACCTCGACCAGGGCCTGCTGATGGAACCTGTTTGACCCAACAAGCAATCAATCGTTATTAATAGCATGTCTGACACAATAAATAATGCATTAGAATATCAATATCATGAATAATTGATAAATAAAATATTATAAATACAATATCGTTTATAATTAGTCTAGAATCGATCTAGTTCAGCTTGATCAAGTGATTTGGACTGGTGTTCAGCCCTTGGTCTTTGCATCTCTCACTCTTATAATAAGTACTCTTGCATTAATAAGTACTTTATTTAAGTCAAAGACCTGAGGAAATTGAATATTGAATTCGTCGATAAGAGAAAGATTAGGACTTAATGTATTCGATACGCCTATCGAGGTTTAATTGAAAAGTGCATCATGGGCTGAATGGCTCGATGGGCTGACTGGGCCTAATGCACATCGTGGGCATCAAAGCAGAGGAAATAAATTAATAATTTACTTCTCGGTTACAATTAATCACGACAATTATCAATCATGTTTTGTCCTATAAATAGAGAATCGGTTTATTATTATTTCCCAATTGATTCTTATCTAAAGTTTTGACCGATTTTTGTGTTCAAAACATTTTTTGATTGATTATTTCAATATTTGATTAATCTTTAGATTGAATTTAAGATAAAATTCAGTACTTTTTTACTCTTTTTTATTTGTCTTACTTTTGACAGACATTTGGAAATATTGTTCAAAAAATTTAAATTTCTTCGGAGAAAAGTTTAGAACTTTATTAGATTTATGACCGAAAAGGGAATTAAAGTGTCTTTCGATGGATATCCAGAGATTCGGCCATAACTTAAAGACTGATATCTCGTATTTCATACTAAACTCCGATATTTTAAACCAACAATTATTTTAACAAAAGATAGAAACGAAATAAAAAATATAAATTTCATAAATCCTTCGGTAATATAAATCTAAAGCAAATAACAATAAAATTTATTGCTCGGACATCGTGGGACTCCCGTGATGGGAGTTTTTAGATGAAACAAACAAATAAGAGCTCATAAATTAAACCCAAAACCTCTAATACCGGGCGAAACCTCTAAGAATTAAGATCATTGGTGAACATCCCATCCCTAACCTGGTCTTCACTCGAAATCGAGGAAAAAATAAGAATTATTGCCATAAAGTGTGCGATGAGATAACTAAATGTCCAAATTTACCGAAAAGTATTCGAGTTTATTAGTAAATAAATTTTCGATTTAATCAACAAAAAGAAAAATCAAAATTAAAATCAAATGAATCCCTAAAAAGTAAATAATTGATAAAATGGTCGATAAAAACGAATTATCGAGTTATTAGAAATAAAATATGAATTATAGACTTATTAAAACACTAGTCTCTGACACATATTCACGATCTCAATGGGATTTTTTGTTCTTTTTTGACTCTATTGGGCATTTTATAATGTTTTCCAAGTTGTTTGTACTCAAGAGAAACGTGATTAAAGAGAATGGAAAGCAATACTTGTTTTGCGGGTATATCTCGACTGCAAATAACAGGTCATTGGAATACAAGTGTTGCCAACAGCTGAAGGGCTGGTGTGCTCTTATGTAACACCCGTTCCCCTCTCATTGTCGATCCCTATCCCTCTCTCCCATTGTGATCGAGTGGGAGAAAACTTATGAATAAATCAATGACTTAATGATTGTACGAACGCTTCTGAATAATACCCTTTTTATGATTCAATAATTGTTGTAATATTCATGAAGTGTTTGAATCAAAACTAACCCATGTTAGACATCTTTGGCCATTACAGCCCATGTTTGAAACAATCGTTAGATTCACTTCAAATCGATAAATCACTAGATCTGAGTCTCGGAGTGCCGTCTGTTTTGGTTCTGAGCCCTACTTTACTTAAAATAATTTCTCAAACCATTAATACGTTTGTGATCGACAGATATTGCCTAAAAGTTTTGGCATAATTTGCTTGATTATCATTATTATTGCTTAGTTATCCTCGTCTAAAATTAGCATTGTTAACATTGTAAGCATGACTGAGTCTAAATGAGCACAAATAAACTCAAATTAATTCATAATTTATAACTTAAAAAACATCTGAAGATCACAAACAATCGACTTTTAACCACTTGTGACGTGAGAATAGGAAACGCCGTATTGTTTTGGGCTCGAGTTGACAGCAAATTTGCAAATAATCATCATGGGAAATTCGGCTGACAAGGAAATTCTCTGCCAAATTGCAAAATAACAAGGTTTTTGACTAATTTAGAGCCTTTGAGGCATTAATTTCATTCTTGAATCGCAAGAAAAAAGTTTAATTTCGCCACAAATACTATTGTAACTCAAGAAAAGGTAATTTACTCTTCATTCTTGGTTGGAAGCGATAAATAGTTTGTTAAACTTTATATTCAAATGATAACTGAATTTATTTTTTGGTTAATTGAGTTAAAGTTAACCCAAACTCAACTCAACCAAACATCTTATTTAAGCTCAAGTCTGACACAAATTCTCTGTTTCTTAAATAATAAAGTTCTAAATAGTTATTGGGTTTAGAAATAAATCTATTTTTAAAAAGTCTCGTATAATGTCTTAAGTGATAACATTTCAATATCAGGGACGTTCACGACTGATATCAACACCAAACTGTGATTTTGTCATTAAGATGTCATTTGCATCGACAATACCATAGAAGAAGATTATTGTTGGGATCGCCTATCAGTTGAGACCTACTCTCGAAAGTAGTCGAACCGTTCGAAAACGGTTGGCAACTCTGTCAAAGTGTTGGCCATCCCTGTAGTTTTGGCATAACTGTTGAGGTGAGCAAAAGCACACAACAAACAGATCAACAAAACAACAGATGAAACAAAACAAAAGTTCAAAAGAAGAAAAAGAATTGAAATTAGTTTTTATCGTTTCGTTACTCCGAATAACTAATAATTAAAATCAAATCTAAACTTCATTATTGTTTAGCGATAATAGTATTCAAGTCTTAAAATAACGCCTAATTTGAGTATTACATGAAATAAATGTGTTTTAAAGAAATTTTGAATTACGAGAGACAAACAAAAAGACAGAGAATTTGATTAATATCTACATTAGAAGTACAATGGGTTCGGATCGAAGTCAATAGTCAGTTATGCGAAACCAACGCTTCGGCCAATCAATCGATACAATGGGAAGAGTAATGCAATGCAAAGACGCAAACAATGGATTTTTTGCTCCATTTTTCACTGATCGCAAGGTCATAATGGGCATAAAAACTTATGGCTCCAGTTCGCTAATCGAGCTCATAAAGAGTCGGCGAAAAATGAGTGCACTTAACAAATGGCTGTCCAACAGAACCGACACAAGAATCGGACAATTAATCATCTCTACTGACCTCTTCTTATTGCGGATGATTTTGAGCGCAATTTCTTCGTTGGTCTTATGGTCGAGTGCTCTGATCACTTGTCCGAAACTGCCTTTTCCTATCACCTCCAGGATCTCATACCGATAGGAGATGTGGTCGTGAAGCACCTGTAAGTCCACAACCGGAGGGAAGGGAGAAAAGTCTTAGTTATTGTCTGATATAACCATTAGATTAGAACTGATTTTGAGATTAGAATCAAATCAAAGCTCATTTCGTTTTTGATAGTTGTCTCAAGATTTTAATTGATTACTCATTTGAATAATGATTTCCAGTTTTAAACAGTTTTAGTTAACTGTTATACAGAACACAGACTTTAGTTATCATGTGTTTGATAGTCTCGTATGACTTACTTTCAAATTATACCCATTTTCTGCATGAGTTTCACAGAAATTATGATTTTTCAAAAGGAAAACCATTTTATTTGTTTCTGAAGTTATTTTTCTGCAAAATTTAATTTCGGTTTCGACTGAATTACGGCCCGAAAGTGACTTTTTGTGACATTTTTAATCTGAAAAATTAGATTTAGTTCACTGTTTAGCACCAGTTCTTTGGAACTCCTTCTCCAACGAAAATACTCTCAAATAATAGGTTAGAAAAGAAGTCTCGAAATGAAATTATTCCGAAATAGAGTTCGAGATTCAGTCGACTGAAACATACATTTCGGTCGAAGTTTTTTATATCTGTTTTATAACATCTAATTGAAAGTGCATTTCAAATGCCATTAGAATATAGTTATTATTGACATTCACTAGAATTGATGGATAACTATAGACAAGGTTAACACAGAATAAGTATTAGCTTTTTTGCCCCAACAAAAACTCTTTTGTAGTCAAAGAGTAGGGAAAAAAGCTTTGACTTTAAATTCAATTATAAAAATTGAATTTTCTATTATTGAAGAATAAAACCCCTGGAAATACCATAAAAGAGACAAAGAAGTAATCTATTGATAGCTACTTTAAATCCTATCCACTATTTTCCTCCCCAGCACTAGATTTTCATTTTTTTCAAACAAGTTATAAATGCAAATAAAAGTGCAGAAAAGATAATTAGTTTTGAAATAGTAATTAAATAATTTATTAAGTAATCGGAATAATATCCGAACGATAGGGAAATGTGTTTTACAAATAAGGATATTAGCAATAAATTAGTTATAAAATTCGTGAGACATTTGCCCATTGAATCCCTGACCCCTTTTTGTCCGAATCTATGGCTTCGAAGTCGAAGTCGAAGTCTAAGTCGAAAATATTATATACATTCTTATGTTTCAATACATGAGTAATGAAGTATTGAAAAGAAATCCGAGTTTTTTAATCTTCACTCAAATATATGATTAGACCCGAAAACAAATGCAATGATCGGACCATTCATTTGATTTACTGGACCTTAACTATAATGAAATAAATTCAATATTAAAGGCAATTCTAATTCAATTCCTAAGCCTATCATTAACTGAGTCTAACATTGAATTGTTTTTTTAACAAACATTTGTTTTAATCTGTTTTTATAATCTTTTGGTCTGAGGTCTCGATATTGAAAGAGTCGGTAATATTGTTCGTTGAGTTAGTTGAGAGTCCGTCCCATCGCTGGCACTGAGAGACTATCCATAGATTTCTGGGACAATCAATGGCTTAGGATTTGTGAAGCGAATAATGAAGAATAAGAAACAGTGAATAAAACTTATAATTATTTCCATTCAATGCATTTATAATGTGTTGAAATGTCTTATTCTAATCGAGTTTTCTTCACATGAAATCTCTTAATAAATATACTCCTATTATACTTAAATCCTTGTACTTCAATACAAACGGCTTTTCGTCCGTTTTTTATTCTCTCGACTGAACCGCTATTTCTCAACCAATTATTTACTTATGATTCTCTTCATTATTCACTTTTAGATTTAGATTTCAGAAGAAATTGTTTTTATATCAGATTTCAAAACTCAAACACTCATTAGAGTAGAGGAAAGAACTGGATATTAGTGTTAATTCAATAATAATTTTAAATTCAATGATTCATATCTTAGAAAATGATGAAAATTTGATAACATTTTAGTTGATATAGATTTGAATTGACATTGGATTCTGTATATAAACTAAACTCGAGCTCAAACTAGACTATAAACTAAACTCGAGCTCTAGTTTGAGCTCTAGTTTATGTAAATATTTGATACATTGGCCAAACATATCAAACATACCAAACATAATCATCTCTCTATGATATTGGTTTCGTAATTATTCTGGCGATCAAAAGCACAGAATATTCTGTGAGTTTGTCTCTAATGAATGGATGGGATGAAAGGATATGTTCTTTGGGGCAATCAATACTGCAATCGACGACATAATGGGATATTTTAGTCAATAAATGGATAAATGAAAATGTAATACAAACAGAAAAATGAGCCCTTAATGAGATGTTGGTCTCAAACCAGACAAATATATGTATCAATCCTTACCTTAATGTAAGACCCATTGTCGTCATCGTAACCATGATTATGGTCGGCCCCCTCCTCGCCATCGATTTTGTTGGCGTCCATTCCCAGATACCAGACCTCTGGGTAGTGACTGACCTCTGACCTTTCGAAGGCGTTCATCCGTAGGCCATAATAGCGGAGAGTCTCTGAAGAAGTGAATGAAAGTCATTGAATGAGAACTAATTGTCAGTCAATCGAGTCGTGGTCTCAATGAATGCTCTTTTAATGGAAAAGACATCAAAGGATTACTAGAATTAATAGTTTCTATCAATTGTGAGACGACTTCTCAGCTCTTTATCAGAAGACACTCTCATAACTATCGATAGGCTAAGTGTTGTTCTGACCTCTTCTTCATTGAAAGGCATAAAACAAGCAAAATCTGATCGAAAGTATTTTGTCTGAACTCGATTCCGGTCTCTTCTCATGTCGTCTAATGTATTCCCAGTACTAATCAACTGTTTATACCTAAAGGACAGGCGTTTTGTTCTTCAGATATAACAGAAAAACTGTTTATTGTTTAATGACTTTGAACTAAAAGTTAGATCCATTTGCAAAAATCCATTAGATATATGACTAAACGACTAATTAGAATATTATTTCTCTATTTCATTGATACTTCTTTTTAGAGAAAACCTTATTTACAAAAAATCCATTAAAATTCTTATTATTCATACGATGTGTGAGTTTTTTGGCAAAACTTAGCGGAAATGAACACATAATCTAAGCCAAAATGTTTTCTAACCATTAGTTTCAATGAAAAATTTGTTTTTCTTTAAAAAGAGTTCATTAGTTTTGTGTTTAAGAGGACATACCGTTTGGACTGAGAGGCAGTTTAAGGCCTAAGGGATCGAAGCGATGGCTTTTATTCATTGACAAACCATTCTTCTCGTTGTGGTCGCCATTGATTCCTATCCACAGAAGAAGAATATCGTTTACAATGCGTTCAATAATGAGTTCTGTAATAAGATATACCGTTCGAGTGGTTGACCCCATTGTGATGGCCATTCTTCTGGTGTCCGTTAGCTTTAGTCAGGTTCGGAAACTGAGATAACTCGTCGGCGATCAGATCAGACTCGTGTTGGCTCAAGTGGTTGATCGCAACCTTTTGTATGGCTATAGTGGGCAGTGATTGGAGTCCTCCACCGAGTTTGGCGTCAACTGCTATAATACCATTCCCTGAGACAGAGTTGGGTTCAATTAAGGTGATTGACAGTTGAGGAAAGTGTATTCACAGGAAAATATCATGATATTTTATTTTGATAAGTTAGTATCATGAAAATGTCTTAATTAACGAGATTGAATCAAACTAACTGTCAGACCAGAATCGCACGGTTGGAAATCATAGACTGAGTGTATTTTTAGCATATCAACAGGAAAATTTCCCCTTGTTATCGTCTTATCAAACTATCTAAAGCTCAACTAAAGCTCATTAATGAAACAAAATTAACAAAAACTTTGATAACAATTATTGATTAACTCGATTCGCAAAATAAACAAAATATGCGATAAATTATAAGCGAATATAATTTTTAATAAATGATATCTGAAATCGTTTTCCAATTTAATGAGTTTATAATCAAATATTGGGTAAATTGGAAATAAATTTTCTCATGAATTGTATTCAATAAATAATAAACAAAATTATTTAAACAAAAAAGCTGTCAATTAATGGATTTTATTTGTGTCAGACTTACTAACGATTATTTGGTTTGAATTGAAGCCCAAATTCAAATCAATTCAAATCTTTTGCCACTTTTATCTAAATAAATGATTTCTAACCGAATTCAATGCACTCTAACTATCGGCGAGAAATAACTTCTTAGACCAAAGACTCGCAAAAATTCACGAAATATTTCTGAATTCGATTAAACTTTCAAATTTAGTATTGAAAAACTTGTTAAATGGGATTATGACTGACATTAATAATCAAAATATAAATAAATCTTTTTTTTCTCGAGTATTCGCAAAGTGTTTGGAATTTTGGCCAAAAATATTTCAATAATAAGACATATTTTGCTTATTTTGCTTACCATTTGTGTGACGCGATAATCGATGGGTCAGTGAGGCTAACGTACCGCTAGTCTTGGCCGCAGTCAACTGTAACTGAGTCGCCAGAGCACAGCCCAAACGGGACAGACTGTTCGAGTCGGGAGTCTTGTGCTGTCCCGTCGAAGACATGTTTGGATTCTGCAAATGATAATAAACAAACAGATCTTAGTCTTAGTCTCAATATTCATATGGCTTTTCACAGTCTGGCGAAGACGTGCTAACCCTGTGTTTGACACCCGACCGACAAAACTATGCTCTAAAAAACATTTATCAATACTTGTGATCATCCGAGTGGTAGTGCATTCGGCACAGAGAGCATAGACACACATATTTAGGCATCGAATAGTGGAATACCCGGTCGTCTGACTCTTTGTATTGGTGTCGAAAAAAGGGTTAATTGCTTTTGAATAGACGTTCATTGAAAACGGTTTGTGTATTGAAGCGAAAAATGGTTTAATAGTAATAGTTATTAGACTAATGTAGTAATTGCTTATTACATAAGATCGCGAGCGTATGACTGGTTTTGGGAATGACATACACTTTGCATATAAGCTAATAAATAAGGTGTAAATAATTTAAGAGAGGGTTTGAGAGGGTTTGAGCCCAATATTTATTTTAATTAATTTCCCAAAATTTTATTCATAAATAAACGAAACGAATGTCTCGACTCTGTTGTGACTGAAGAATAGAATTATTTTAAAAATTCATTAAATATTATAAATAAAAATTAATTGAAACTTATGTCTGAATTACACAATAAATCAGACATTAATTTAAAACAAACACTGATTTCTCAAAGACTTTGTGTTATTAAAAGTTTAGCCAAAATTAACAGAAACTAAACCGAAAGAGAATAAAAAATTTGAGTCAAGAATAGCATATATTATGCAAATTAAGGCAATATTTGTTGAAATTGTGATAAATTTGAGGGAAAATCTCAACAAATTTAGCAAAGATATCATGGGTACAAATGTAAACAATGGAAAGTTATCATACTTTATGATTCTCTTCCATTTGGTAAATGTATTTAGAAGTTTGATTATAACTTCCATTCGTGATCGCAGTCATCGTCGAGGTATTAGAGGAAACGGCTTATTATGATTTGAGTTAAACAAACTTTGGTCTCAAATCAGCGAAAACAATCCAAACTATTCTTCAGTTGGAGTTCAGTATCGGAAATACCGAACCATTAAATTCACAAAATGTTTTCAAGTAATGAATCCATAGAAACAAATTCACTAAAACTCTATTAGAAGTGATTTTTTGTCGATTCAATTGCGAAATAGGAGTCAAAAACACCGGAGAATACACTTTGAAAGATGAAAATTCAAATTCCAATACATTTATTCACCAGTTTTTAGGTAACAAACTGTTGAATAGGTTTTGGGAATGACTTTTGAGATTCTGCACGACTTGTGTCCGCACAGAATGAGAGCCAACGATTGAATGAATTGAATTCCGATCCCAAGAAGTGAATGAATGGCAAAAAAGTTTGTTTAACTCCTTTATAGCTGAAGAGAAGAGAAAAGTTTAGCTGAGTTTAGAGCGAAAACCAGATTTGAATCACACATTTGCTGACTGTATAACCAGTGCCTCAACAATAACCCGGAGCTGAGCGCTCGACGAGTGCCTGAGTTGAGTGTCTGAGGAGTTGTAGACCCAGAAAACTGGTACACAAATCAAAAACTATAATAAACTCCTTCTTTAAAGTAAAACGTAAAACTCTATGTTTTCCATACGAGAGAAGAGAACTCTGTTTTTAGGACACAAACACTCGTTTTGAGAGAAAAACTTTTATATATTTCTCTCGTTTTTGAGTAATTTGTTATAAAATCGTTTGAATTTTTATTTCACTTTTCTATTACATAGACATTAAGGACTGGCAGTCAGTCTAAGGCGAAACACAGAGGAACTGACTGTTCGTTTGGCAATGGCCTCAAAATCAATTCTATCGCTACAAACAAGGCATTGACTACTTGTGCGCAACTGAACCGCACTGACTGACTGACACCGCCGGCGCTCTCAGCCATCGGTGGCCAACCATTAAGAAGAATCACTTCGATGTGTCGTCACTTACTATTCAATCGATATAAACACGATTTTTCTGCCCATGATATCAAATTCAAAGAAGTGGTATGAGTACGTTAATGTACCACTATGTGCATTTACAAAGTGTGCATGTACGTCTTCTAATGAGTTGGGTAAATGCAAAGATCAATCTCTTGGCTAACTTCTAGTTTATTGGCAATCGTGATATCTTTTGAAATGATGATATTCCTGGAAAAAGATCTTCAAAAGACGATACCAAATAAAAACATTACGAAATTTCTATTAATAATTCACAGAATTTATTCCGAATAAAAAACAAGAATTTGAAAGAAATTTTCAGAATTAATGATCGATAGACCAGTAAATTATCGTGTAATGATTGCTTAGAGCAAGGTGATTCAATACTATGATACCATCATCTACTTTCGTCAAAATTTCCCTTTTGTTTTATTAATTTTATAGCCCATTATAACTGTTTTGGAATTGAATTTCGGAATGATTTTTGTCTGATTTTCAAGGTTTTTGTCTCCGCCAGACTTTTTTTTAGGGCATTCAGACATAAAACGATGCGATTCTTATCATTCAGTTTATGGTATTTTAATTAATGTAAAACATTAATGTAATTTGTAATCGATTCGCCGATCTTTTAGTCAAAAATCAATTATTTTAACCAAAATCTCCAATTCATCGAAAGTTTGGATCGATTTTCGTTGAGAAACCGATTCTTTTGGCGAAAGCCTTGAAATGGTTTCAGATATTGAAAACTGGATTAAAATATCAATCAGTTTTATAATCGCTTTCAAAACTATTTATTTTACTGAATTAATTAACTAAAACTCTTATTTGAGGCTAATTTTAGTGATAATATTCTTCAAACTAAAGTTTTTTAACTGAATTTGTGTCAAATCTTTGAAGAGATCTTCAGAAAGAAGTTTTCATTTGTAGTCAAAGTGTTAATTAAAGCTCTGATATAAACAAGTTTTGAATTTATAACACAAATAATCACATCTTTTGACAAAAACTTTTATTTATTTTTCCTTATTTTCCGAAAAATATATTTTTCTTAGTTCTCAATAAATGATTATTTTGTGGGAATGGAGTAAAACCAGTGAAAAAGTGGTCTCTCTTTTCGGTGATGGTGTGCCGACTCTGTGCCGACTCATTCAGGTTCGGATCAACTTATCTATAGAATCGGGAAAAGTCTCACAATTTTCAAAATGAATTGAACATCAAATGTCTCTGACTTAGATTCTCGACGATAATCGGCGCCAATTTGAAGCTCTGGGTAAACGCAATATCGTGAGAAATTCACTCACATGGGATATTTTTTTGTTCTTGTTGATCAACCTCTGTTTGTTTTATTGACGCAAGTTTTTTGAGATAAACTACAATTATAATTATGGCTTTAAAGCTAATTATTTTCAAATAAGACTGCAATTAACGCCAGCTATGCATAAGGGGGGCCACAGGGGGTATCGCCCCGAACCAAAGTACATCCCCATGTTTTCACCGACGTTTCCACCCCGTATTTTCAATGGAAGGGGGAAAGTATTTTACTTTTTCCATGAGGGGTATTTGAAACTACGACGACAGGAGGGTTACCGGGCTGTCCACCCCTTGTGCATCACTGATTAACGCAGTGACTCAATAGCCGTGCGATTAATTATTCAAAATTAAGTTCATTTTTGTTTTAAATAAATCGCTTTTTGAGACCTTTTTGACCGAAAAGCTTACGAAAGATAATTAATATTAAATATCTTTTTCTTCGAAATTAATTATAATTTTTTTAATGTTTCAAATAAGTGAAGTCATAATCGAGGAAATGATCGCCAAATGTAAGAATCAGCAAAAAATTATGATAAACTCTCTTTGAAGGCAAACAATGGGAAGAAAAGTGTCAGAAAAAGTTAAAATCAAATCAAATCTCAATATTTTATTCAAAACAAAACACAATAACCAATTGTTTTAGCGAAAGGAGAGTCAATCGTAAGTTTGTGTTAGGTATTCATCCGAATCAAGTGAATCGATAAAACAGTTTTGTGAATGAATTCAATGAATCAAAGATAAGGAAATCGATTCTCTGTTTAATGGCTTTTGTTTTATATCAAAGAATATTCATTAAAAAAATCAATACAATTCTCTCTCTCTCTCTCTCTCTCTCTCTCTCTCTCTCTCTCTCTCTCTCTCTCTCTCTCTCTCTCTCTCT
>JAQGAJ010000341.1:0-16556 GCA_034689365.1 Liebstadia similis | reverse complement strand
ATCATTACACTGACTGACACTTCTCTAATGAATCACTCTATAAATATTTGAGTTAAACCAAACTCTTGCCATTCATTTAACAACTTTTTCGATAATATTTGTCTCTCAGGTGTTGAGTTTGATCCAGAGTTGGGCCCATGCTTTTCGAGGTCAGACCGAACTGCAAGGAGTGGTTCACGTCTATAACGAATTGAAGAGCAAAGGCATTGAATTTCCTTCGATAGACTCGGAGGCGATGCCACCCATTCATACCCCTCAGAGAATCAAATCAACTACACCTCAAGCCTCAGAAGCCATCGCCACTTCCAATACTAGTGTCGGTTCTGCAGCGGCCGCTCATTCGTACCCGAAAGCAGTAGTGACTGCCCGACGACCCGTCTCTGGTCCGATGCAATTGAGTCCCGAACAGTTGGCTAAACTGAAGAGTGAGTTGGATGTGGTTCAGGCAAATATGCGGGTCTTCAATGAAATGCTAACTGAGTTAACGCCCGGAAACGAACACAACGATGATTGGGAACTACTCTCACAACTGAACAACACCTGTCAGTCAATGCAAACACGAATTGTCGAACTGATTGAACGCGTGGCCAACGAAGAGGTCACTAACGAACTGCTGAGAGTCAACGACGAACTCAATAACCTGTTCCTCAGATATGAGCGCCACTCGAAGAAACACAAACCGAAAGCCGAATCACAACAACCGACTCGACAGCAAAGTTCACAACCGGCTAATGAGCCGACTCTTATTGATTTCACCGATGACTCGGCTCTCAGTCTGTCCAACCGTTTGGCAGACATTCAATTGAGTGGTATTAACGCAACCGCTTCTAAGCCATCGGACGCGACCACTGGTGACCTCGACTTCGATGCTTTCGCTCAGTCGCGTTCGGTCACCACTAAAGACAATAACACAACCAATGATTTGAATTCCATTAAACCCGAACTCATAAAAGATTTGCCAAATAATGATATTCAGGTTTGAAATTAGATTAAAAGAAAGATTTAAATCAAGTTTTGATCGTTAGGTCCAAAGAGAACAGGACTTCGATGAAATGGAGCGTTGGCTCAAAGAAGACCCGACGGCCAACGCTTCAGAGTTCGAGCGCTTCTTAGCCCAGAGGGCGACTGCTCTCGAGAACCAGCCCTCAAAACAGGATGCGGGACAACAAAAACCAGACGATAAGAGTCTTTTATAGTTATATTGTTTAATCTTTCAATTTTTAAATCTTTGGCATTAATATAAACGATAATAACTATTGGAAAACATTTGACAAATATTTGAAATATTTTTTCTATAAAACCCAAAAACTCTGTATTCATACCTGAATTCCGATTCTTAGGTTAATAGTTGTGATCATTGATCGTAAATTTAATTTAAAACCTAAACTTAGTTCAAAACAAATTGCAAAACACGCCAAATGTATGTCTATATAAATATATTTAACAGATTTTGTGTCAAAATATTTGTCAAATGTTTTTTGTCAACAATTATGAGACTTTCCTCTGATTTTTATATTAAGTTTCTTTAAATTTTATTTTATTAATTACTTTAAGGATTTTTTTTATTTAAGAGTCCGTTCGCTCACAATTGTAGCCATCGGTCAGTCGTTTATAATAACTGTAAGAATATGTCAATTGATTCGTCGGATAATTGACTTAAAAGGCAAACAATGTCTACAATATTAGAGCTACGGATCGGAAATATAATTAATCCAAAGAAAGTTGAAACAGATTTTTGTAATGAGACAGAGAAGAGGAGACAGAGGGCCGACCCATTGTGCCCTCATTGAGTGGAACACAAACTCTGTCCTCTCTGTCATTACAAGTCTTCGTTGTTTTAACTGTGGGTTAATTATTGAGAAATGAATAACCGATTCGTTTATTTATTTGAAATCAATTTTTGTCAAACATTTTAACAAATGGTTTGAATGTATTTTTATTAGTCTTCGAACAATTACGCCATTAATTGTGAATAATATATACAAAGATTTATATAAATTATTGGATCCAATAAAGAGTTGTCTTAATTAATGACATGTTTGAGCCAAAAGCGGTCGATCTGTTTGTCGGTGACGGCCATCACTCGATAATTGTTTAACGCTTTTGATATCTTTGACGCGATTAAGTGTTCACACAATGAGAGAGAATCACTTAAAACACCTAAACATTAGTATTAATCGTCAAATAAATTAAAATTATTGTTAAGTATAACCGATTCTGAAGGCATCACAACTGCAATAATTGGGGTCAACCGTACAGAAGTAGCGGTCGGGCTGTGTCTTCCCTTTCGGCTCGTCTTTCACGTCAAACACTTGTCTCTTCTTCGGACTCATCAACAAAGTTATGGAATTCTCTTCAATGTATTTAAGACTTTGGAGAAAATTAGAATCCAGTAATGAAAACAAACTAAAAGTGAATCGAATCTCAATTTAATTAATGATAAAACTTTGAGTTTTAGTGAACCGAGTGATCAATAATAATGATTGGACTTTGAATGACCTCAAATGCATTGGCCATCGCATCGGTTCCATCGGTTCCGTCACTTATATCTCGAATCAGATTATAATTCGAGAAAATCAACTCAATGTTAAAAATTAGTTCAATCGCTGAACCAAAATATTGAAACGAAGACAAAGAAGTTTAGGATTGATATAACTCTTTAGTGTCCTCTCATTTCAGTTGACCATCGGTTCACTCAAAGATTTGCTTACTCTTCAAAATAATCGTCCAATTCTTTTGATGTCAATTGATATGAAGAAAAATAAAATAAAATATATAATAATTTAATTGATAAATGAAAACCAAATAATAGGTTTGTAAACGATTAGATCTAATCAGTGGTCGATCGCAAACATTGTCCGATTGGTGACCAATATGTGGCCAATTGATCATAAAGTGGTCACATTTGACAATCAATCAAATCTCACTTACGTTTATTGGTTTGCATTTTCTTCAGAATATCTTCGAAGCAATTGTTGATTGATCTCAAAGACATCTTCGCCAGCAATGGATGGAAAGAGAAGACTTGATGTATCACTTGATGTGTCTCTTGAGGTATCTCTTGAGGTGTCAAATGTCTTGAGAGACCAAACGAGTGATCACTCCTTCAAAGTTGGTTTCAGATCATGTGATTCGTTGTCAATGCACTCAAAGGCCCGCCCTTTAAGTCACTAAACATTTGACTCATTTTTATTTACAAATCAGTCATTTGTTTATAATTTGTTATAATTTAGTAATAATTTAAATCAAAATAATTAATCGTTTGATCCGAACCTAAAACCCATTCAAACTGTTGGTCAGTCGCGCCAAACCTGTCCTCAAAAAAGCCGTGATGTCCGGCATCAGTGACCACAAGACAGTAATCTCTGGCGGAGTATGTCTTCAGAGTTGAGTAATTCAACTGATCTTAACTAATGATATCATTTCAGACCAACGAATACTGTAAACTCAATGTCGGCGGAAGTCTTGTAAGTATGACCAGAATCTGATACAATGAGACACTAATCTGACCACTGGTTGGACAGCACTACACGACTATCGGGACGCTCACCAAAAATGATTCAATGCTTAGAGCGATGTTCAGCGGAAGAATGGAAGTGTTGACCGATTCTGAAGGTCTGAATTCTTGCATTCATTTTATGGCAAATTAATTGTTTTTATCGCCAAAAAAAGGTTGGATTCTCATCGACAGAAGTGGCAGACATTTCGCAACAATTCTCAACTTCTTGAGGGACGGATCGGTTCCATTACCAGACAATCAGCGCGAACTCATGGAATTGATGTCTGAAGCGAAGTATTATCTGATCCAAGAACTGATAGATGCCTGCGATGAACAGCTCTCGCGATGGAGAGAACCGTCTTCTGCAGAACCCATTTGTAGAGTTCCGGTAAGTCTCGCATCGAATCACTGATGGTTTAGATGACTAACCATTGATTCAATAGTTGATTACTTCGGCTAAAGAAGAAGCAGTTCTTATTAATACAACAACAAAACCAATAGTAAAGCTATTGATTAACCGACACAACAATAAATACTCGTATACGAGCACTTCCGACGATAATCTTCTCAAGAACTTGGAGTTATTCGACAAATTGTCGCTTCGGTTCAGTGGACGCGTTCTATTCATCAAAGATGTGATCGGAAGCAATGAAATCTGTTGCTGGAGTTTCTATGGTATGTCTATTTGTCAGTCAAATCGGAACTAATTGTCTGTTCTTAAAGGTCACGGCAAGAAAGTGGCCGAAGTTTGTTGCACTTCAATTGTTTACGCGACCGATAAGAAGCACACGAAAGTGGAGTTCCCGGAGGCCAGGATTGTATGTCCCGTCATATCTGTTATCATATCTAATCCCAATCTATGATCAGTACGAGGAAACTCTTAATATCTTACTCTACGAGAACCGGACGGGTCCTGACATGGAGCTAATGCAGGCCACGTCCACTCGCGGTGCTGTCTCTATGACCTCTCACAACAGCGATGACGAAGAAGAGCACAATCGGAAGGTCGTGACCGGCAAAGAGAGCCGAGACTCGAGTCATCACATCGGAAGGATTCGAAGCACTAAACAGAATAACTAAATGTTTAGTCAATAACTCGTTTCGCGCTTTTGTCATATAATTTGTGATCTCTGGAGGAGAGGAAGGGTTGGAAGTGATTGTCGTTTCGTATGTTTTGATTATTTGCAATCGAAATACACTAAAAGACTGTTCCGTTCGGACGAAAGGATTGTTTTTGAGATCAATGTATTGTTTTATAAGAAATTGGATTTGTTTTGAGATTTAAATCAATTTTTAAATTTAATAAAAATTATCGTTTTCTGCGAATGTCATGACCTCTGGTTTCGGGTATTGAGGCCTTTCGACCACATCTTTGCCGAACTTATATTCGAGAAACTCTCGGACTCTGTTGGGGGCGAAGGCGTTCCACTCAATGAACCGAATTCGGGTCAAAGGCTTGAGATAGTGTTCGGGGAATTCAGTGTCTTGTCTGTGGTCATCAAACCAAAAGTCTTTAGTCATCGTTCCGTTTCGGGAATAAAACGGGAAGATATCGACGTGAAGTCGATTGGTTTGACTGAAGTGGACTCTGAAGAAGTCTCCCTCCGAAGCCTTTTCCCATAAGAAGCCATTCTCGTCAACAATAGAACCATTGGTCGGAAAATAAGGACATTTATTGATGTCTTCTCTATAAACACCGATATCGATGTCATAATCCCATGGAATGATGTGTCCATTCCTGGCCGCGCCCAACAGTGACCCGCCTTCTAACCAATACCGAACCGAATGGGATTCCAATACTTGAAACACGTGTCGACCAGTTTTGGCTAAATTATCGATACAACAGACGGGAGTCCATCGGTTGGCCAACAAATAGTCGGGCATTTCATCGAAAACTGTTCCGAAACAACGATTCGTGTGTTTATCGCAACCAAACCAATGGACAGATCCGTTGATATCAATCAATTTCTTGACTCCAATGAAAGAGAAGAACCATTTTCTCCGTTCATTAGTCCATAACTGATATTTCCATTTGTTTCTATCAGTTGTGAACAGTTGTCGACCACTCCTGAAGACTATATCACTGAAGAGTTTAACTTTGATTCTTCTGAGTTTGCTTTGAATGAAAAACGACTCAATGAATGGTCGACTGAAAGGAGAGCTTAAATCAAGAAAATCTTTGGTTTGGATCAGAAGAGCATAGTCTTTGCCATCGAAAGCATCACAAGAATCAGAATATCTTCGGATATACTTAAGAATCCAACGCTTTATATCAAATTCAATTGAAATGCAATCGTTATTCTGAGACCTATTGGAAGCGATCGGAAGAATAAGAGCTGTTCTGTCAGTTCTGTCGATTGGATTCAATTGTCTTAAATGTTTGATCGAATCGAAGACCGATTCTTCCGAATTGATCCGAAAAGAGTCGGGAATCACAAAAACAAAATCACTTTTTATATGGTTTTCAATTCGGGAATCAATTAAACTATGATTTAAATGAAAACTATTGTCAATTAATTTGATCTCACAATCAATCGGTCTCTTCAGCGGTGGATATATCGGTCTCTCAGAGACCACGAGAACAGTGACTGAAGACAAACGACAAACCGATCGCAAACTTTCGGTCAAATCGTTTTCAAATGACTCGAATTCTATTATAATTATTGTGATTTCACTTCTTTTTCGATACTTTTCGGTCGAATTTTGTTGACATTTGTCGGATGAGCTGAAGAACAAAGAGATGATCACATTTGTGGTCAACCATAGAAGAGAACAAATGATCAGATATTGTAATACATGTCTATGACTTAGGATCGGATTCATTGGACATCTATGTCGAGGAATAACTCCAAGTCTATTGTCATCGATGTCTTCAAAAGTTCTTCATTTGTTTACGATATTTGAAGTTTGGAGCGATTGCGCAGAAGTGCTGTCAAAGAATTGTGTTCATCGGTTCCAATGGATTCGAGAACTGATGTCATTTGAATCTTACTATTGGTTGATATACCGAAGACTCGAACCAAATATATCTCGTTTTCAGTCATAAAGTTCTGAAAACTTGCTTTGAATTAAAATTATTTTAATGTTTTAGTAATACATCGAAAAAGAAATTCAAGTTTTGTTTAAATACGAAATTACTTCAAATCCTTTAAATTATTTACAATTAATTCAAATTTCGTTGAAATTTATTTAAAATTAGGATTTTTGCGTAAAATAACAAAACCCTCCAAAACGGGAGTCAATGGGATATACTCTTCAGTGGCCAACTCTGCCCTTTCGCCCAACGATAGCAATACAGGAGTGGTGTGGGTCTGGAAGCCAGTGATGGTCTTCGGTTTGCCCGCCTGTCCGACCACATCGACGGCCTGACCTACTCTGACCGGTACGGGTAATGGGTTGAGGTCTTCATTGAAGGTGATCAGCATTCGAGGCTGTATTGCAGTCACGATGTAATAAAGCAAATAATGAGACTTAAGAATAGTTGTCTTCACATCCAGAAGACTGACAACTGTGGCCAACAGTCCGGCCAAAGCGGTTGGCATAAGAAGCTGACGATCGGAGTTGAAGGGGGAGAGAGTAAGCGTTCCCTTTCCGAGATGAGTCAATCCCTGTGCGATACGGACCATAAAAAGGCAGTTCTGTTCTTTGGCGTGATATACGGCCAACTGTCTCAACATAGTGGCCAACCGAGCGTTGTTAGTGCCGGCGCCGATCAGTCCCATCGCGAATATGGCATTACAGGCGACCTCTGTGTCCGAGTCGTGACTGAATTTACTCAAAGTCTCTAAGATATTGAGTTTGGGGTTCGAAACAGAAGTGAGAGCCAGAGCCAGAGGAACAGCTCTTTTGATCATAGGTTCGCCGTAACGAAGCAAATGCCCGAAAGTCCTGAACGCCATTTCGCAACTGATATCTTCTGCCATAGCTATCAAACCGATACCGAGAGTGGCCACAGATTGTTGCCACGAAGAGTCAGCCGTTTCTGTTTTGGTCGCAGAACTGCTTTTCTTTGATTTATCACTTGAGGACTGATCTTCAGATTCTTTGTCGCTTTTTTCTGAACAGATGTGAAGCAAATTTTGAATCTTAAGGACATTACCGGTGGCCGCATATGCGCAGACGTCAACCATTGTCTTTGCCATAGCTTTAAACGACTGATTCTGAATGATTTCGAGCGCCGCCTCAAGAGTTTCAGAGTTCTCTTGTTTGCCTAAATAGCAGAGACCCAAAGCCAGAGGAAGGAACCGAACGAAGTTGTCCTTCACGTCCAGATCAGGCTTTTCGATAAACACTTGCATTATGTTTGAGGTCACCTCTGCATTACCCGAACCGACGGCTATTAGACCACATGATAGAGCTGTTACTCCGATCACTTCAATGGTAGACTTGCTATCAGAGAGGACGGGCAGCAAAACTGATAGGACATCGTTGCGATTAGAGCCGGCATAAGCCAAACCTAAGCCTATGATTGATCCGATTCTCATTGGCATCGAATTGTTGGTCACATAATCGACGAGAAGAGCGAGCGCTGGATCGCAATCATTACGAACACCACAGTTGACGACACCGCAGGCGAGAAGAGCCCCGGCTTTGATGTTGTCTTCACCCGAATATAAGTATTTATCAATCTGTGCGAGACCTCCGTCCACATCCCAAAGCAATATGAGTCCAAGAGATGCGGTCGCGCTCATCATTCCGTGATCTTTGTTCTTATAGAGCCATTTGTTGCCGTCTTCGCACAATAAGATCTTGTCTTTACCGAAGGCCGCATTGACGAACCCATTGACGAAAGATGAGGCCAAGTTTGCCCGCGCAGAGTCGACACCACCTCCGCTTCCAAAGGAAGGTCTACTCGGGTTTTCCAGATGTGTTTTATAGATGTCATCCGGGGTTTTGGGCTCAAGAATATCGAGTTCTCGACCCAATTGGAGGAAATGTGCATTCAGTTGAGTGTTGGAAATGATTTCAATCAAATCCTGATCCTCGATGTCGTCCATTAAGAAGATCTGTTGTCTTCCTATCATAAACGAGAGCTGTTTCTGAACGGATAGATCTTTACAGTTCTTGAAGATGTATTTGATTTGTTCCAAGTCTTGCAATTGCATCGCCAGACGTAAGGCTTCGCTGTATTTATTGAATTTGATGAATATCTTGAGCGCAGTCTTCTGTAAATTTGTATTTTCCGGGTCGGGAACGAAAGGGACACAACTGGTCAGATAGAGAGACACCTTTTGACAGAGGTCTTCATTGTCGATGTAGGCTTCCAACAGATCCAAGCATTCGATTTCCATCAATAGATCTGTGGCCTCAGCCTCTGCGTTGTGTAACATATTATAGGGTATTATCTCTCGAACTAAACCCAAGAGGTTTTGCTTATGTTCTTCCGTAATGTCTTCCGACTGCCAATTAGTGGCGATCTCTCCGGAGAGGTGTCGGACATATTCGTGACCCCACGAACCGATTGTTTCGTGACTTCCCATTAGACGATATTTAAGAGCGTCACCACTAGTGGTCACCGAATCAGTCGGACCGATGGTCATCGCCATAATTGATATGATGTCAGCCATAAATCTCTTGGTGTCATCGGTTGGCATCTGATTGTATAAGTCTTTGAGAGTCTGATAGTGAGGCCGAAGAAACTTAAGAGGCTTTGGAACCGATGTCATCGAAGTGGTGGCGCTTTTGATCTGATGCCGAAGCGCTTCCAAAGCCGGCTTATAAAGGGTTTGGTTCGGCTCTTTCAGACGTTGGACACATGTCTCCAGTTCTTCCTGAAGAAGACGGTCCTCTTCGGACAAATCCATTTCTTTGTCTTCGGTACCATTCTTTCCATTCTTCTTGTCTTTGAGATCACTCTCAGACTTGTTCTCACTCTTTGTTGTCTTGTCTTTCATTTTCTGACCAAATAATTGTTAATCAAAACCGATATTAATTCAAACAAAGCGTCGATTTATTTGAGTCTTCGCTTCAATCACTTCAAGTGATTCAATGATTTGATGTTTTGCTGATTCACTGCTCTCTTATAGCCGGCAATAGTTTTGTGCCTTTTTCTCCACAAAACGCAATCAACTCTTCATTTATAAAAAGCCCAAAATTTTGAAAAACTTATGACTTTTGGTTATTGCGGTCGTAATTGATTGTCACCAATGATCGGGTCTATCGTCTGAACTTCATCTGAAGATATCTGAAGACATCGAAGAAGTTGTCTTAATTGGTTCTGTTTTTGCGAGACTTGATCTCAAATGATGTCCGTTTTGGTTGGACTCAACCCAATAGAGGAGACCAAAGAGTAGGGAAATAAAGACCAGATTAAAAAGTTTGAAATCAGATACCGATTGATAGGGGATATTGAAAATGGTCACGACTTAAGACAATCGCGGGATTAGAAAATTTTGTTTATGAGGAGATAAAAGACGGACAATGTTTGGCAATGTTTGGTAGGGATTGAACTGAAGAGCGTATGGTTCGAGCGTTTGCTTTGACTGACCATCGATTGACTGATAGGTCGCGCGCTTTGACTTTTGATTGTTGTCTATTCGAAAAGAGCCTGAAGTCAAGTGTTGTCCGTTTCCCGACTGAGCCGTAGATAACAATTGAAGACTATTTGAATCAAATATAAATAAAATTATTAAAATACCAAAAATAGTCTGAAAAGTGATAATGACTTCGGGACCAAACTATTCAATGGCTTCGCTATATGTGGGAGATTTGGCTCCAGAGGTAACTGAAGCCATGCTCTTCGAGAAGTTCTCAAATATAGGACCGGTTCTGTCGATTCGTGTCTGTCGAGACCTACTGACCCGTCGGTCTCTCGGCTATGCTTATGTCAACTTTCAGGAGATGTCAGACGCGGAGAAAGCGATCGAAACAATGAATTTCGAGATTTTGAAGGACAGACCGCTTCGTATAATGTGGTCACAACGCGATCCTTCCCTCAGGAAGTCGGGCGTCGGCAACATATTCATCAAAAATTTGGACAAATCAATAGACAACGCCGTTATGTACGACACGTTCAGCAGTTTCGGTAATATATTGAGCTGTAAGGTCGCGGTCGACGCCCACGGGCTCAGCAAAGGTTACGGTTTCGTTCATTTCTCGACCGAAGAAGCGGCCAATAATGCCATCAATAAAGTTAATGGAATGCTATTGAATGGCAAAAAAGTATTCGTCAGTAAATTCGTTCCGAAGTCTGAGCGCCAGAACTCGACTGAAAAGGGAAGTAATTTCAAAAACGTTTACGTAAAACATTTGACCGAAGACTTTGATGACTACAAACTGAGACAATTGTTCGAACCGTTCGGTAAAATAAAATCAACGAAAGTGATGACCGACGAGAACGGAAAGAGTAAGTGCTTTGGATTCGTATCGTTCGAAGACTCGACTTCAGCTGAGACTTGTGTTCAACAGCTCAACGGCAAGAAAGAGATGTCGTCCGGAAAAATGCTTTACGTGGCCAGAGCTCAGAAGAAGGCCGAACGACAAGAGCAACTCCGACGAAGATTCGAAGAACTGCGACAAAAACGTCTCAATCGATACAAAGGAATCAATCTTTACGTCAAAAATCTTGACGAAGAGATGGACGACAAGAGACTGCATCAGGAGTTCTCTGCCTTCGGAACCATCAGCTCAGCCAAAGTGATGTCCGATTCAACCACTGGTCGGTCGCGTGGTTTCGGATTCGTGTGTTTCACTACACCAGAAGAGGCACAGAAAGCGATCACTGAAATGAATAACCGAATTATCGACAAAAAGCCGCTTTACGTGGCTTTGGCTCAGACTAAAGAGGAACGGAAGGCATACCTGACCTCACAATTCATCCAACAGAACAACGCTATCATACGATCCCAACCGCTCTCAGCGATGGCACACCCGTCACAACTGGCCGCTCACCCGCAGCCACATCTCATTCCCGCGGCCATGGCTTACGCATCGAATCCTGCGATGGCTATCAATACATTCGGCGCTCACGGAATGCCTTCCAATGGTGCGCATTCGTGGCACGACTTCAGACGCAATCGTCGGATAAAGTTTTACTGAAATCTTAAGTCCTTTTCGACTTTCTTTAATTGGTTTTTGTTGTTTGCATTGAATTTAATTTTTTAATTTAAATTTAAAAATTATTAATACTTTTAGTTAAAATTAATTATAAAATTACTTTTTTAAAAATTTAAGTGATTTGCGGCCAAATTGTTTACGACTGAGTGTAAAGTTGTAATGCATTTACATTTAAGTAATTGATTCAATTATATTAAAAGTTTAAATTAAATTATATTAAATGAGATATGGATTCAAATTACTTATCAATAATATTAAACATGAAAAATTGTGAAATTGAATAAAATGCTAAAAATGTGGTCAAACCTGAGTCCACTGAGTGGGCGGTGAGAAGCGGTGCGAATGTGGCGGACGGGAAACCACTGGACCTAAGAGTCAATCAAAGGTTAGACTTCATTGATAACTATTGGATTAGATTTACAAACCATTGTTAATACTGTTAACTGAAGGACTGTTTGCGTTCGCACTGGTCTTTGCTTTCGGTTTGTTGGAAGACTTAATTCGCAAACCTTTGAAAGCGTTCGATATCTTAGTAAAAGCGCCCGAATTTGACTCTTGAGTCTGACTTTGAGCGGTTGGACAGCTATTGGCAGTGGTTTTGTTGGAATCGCTTCTTTTATTGGACTTGGATTTTGAAACTTTGGCAGTGTTTGGCTCTTTCTTCTCCAGATTTGCTGTCTTTTTGCTTTGGTTAGACTTTTTGGACGATTCGTTTCGATTTAGATTATCGACTAAATTATTGGCAATTTTTTCGTTTACTTTTCGTATATTTTGTTCGCTTTTAGTTTTATTCAAATTATTACTAATATTATTATTATTATTATTTGTATTCGAGTAAAGAGATTCGAAGTTAGGCTTAAATTGAATGTATTGGCACGGGATCTGAGCCATAGTGGGCACAGGTATGTGACGCAAGTTGGGGACAGTCATGTATCCGTTGCGGGCATACAGAGTGTCGTAGAAGGGAAGGGTTGAGTTGAGGCCCGCGTTCCGCAGTTTCATGATTTCAAAGTAAGAATGTATACTTTGATTGGTCTGTCCGTTGGCGACCGCGGCCTCCAAGGGTTGAGCGCTTCTATATTTAGGTAATACTGTTTCATATATGTTATTATTGGAGACATTCATCACTTTTATGGTATTAGAGTTATTGAAATTATCGATACTATTGTTCGCATTAACCAAAAGTGTTTCGGGGATTATATTAGTCATATTGGTCATCGACATATCGTGTCTTCTGCCGATCGCTTCGTAGTGATTGTTCTGATTGTGACCATTCATATTCACTTCTTTTTGTGGATGTCGAGGAAGAGCCACCGAAACTATAAGCCTTCCCTCGGAATTGTTTTGAACGGAACTAATGGGGCTTTCGTTGATATTTTGATATTGATATGTTCGCGGAGGTTTGGGAGGGGGCGGAAGGGGTTGGCGCTGGATATGTGTCGTGATAGGGATCTGAAGAGATGGCATTTGATGACCCATTTGGTGAAGAATTAACGGTTGGCTTTGCATTTCTGACGTTCCAAAGCCATTGACAGTCATTTGCGAGTGAAGTGTCGGAACTGATTGCAAATGTCTTCGTTGGATGTGTTGACGAATTTCTTGTTGTAATTTCTGATGATTTTGATGCAAAAGCTTTTGTTCGTTTGTAAAGTCAAACGAGTTTTCTGAAGATTGGCTATTAGTCAATAAATTATTTGACTTATTCA
Source organism: Liebstadia similis (assembly GCA_034689365.1). Lineage (NCBI taxonomy): Eukaryota > Metazoa > Arthropoda > Arachnida > Sarcoptiformes > Liebstadiidae > Liebstadia > Liebstadia similis. The sequence goes on along the minus strand of JAQGAJ010000341.1, from coordinate 3,296 downwards.
CCGCTGAATTGTATTCGGCATAAATCGGTTGGTCGTCAGCCGAAGAACAGCTGTTTTGGTTGTTTTGGTTAAATTCTTGTGCTTTCGATTCATTGTTAGTGAGAATGAACTGCTCTGTTGTGGCCATCATTTCATTTCTGGAGATATCGCCCGAAATATTTTCAACTAATGATTTACAATGTCTTACATTGTTATTAATATTATGAGTTCTGTTTGATGTGAAACTAGTTGGACGTGATATCTGAGGCTCGTTTGAGATCATTGAATGGTTTTCGAATATAGCTTTAAGTTTGGCAATACTGGGACGTCGAATGACAGTTGCCTTCCCGACCAGTCTTTCGTGACGGACCTCTTCAGTGGAAGGGCTGTTCTGAAGCGAACTCAGCGGTTCTGATATGTGTTTCTGGTGATTGTTCATCGCTTGGCGTTGACTCTCATTCGACTTAATGCTTGTATTATTTTGTTCCAAGAATTGACATCTAATGAGTGGTTCGCCGTCGCCATCGATGTTCTCATAAGTGTGTGCGTCAATCATCTTAAGCTGTTGTTCGAAAAGAGTGGCCACAGCTTTATAGCACAGCATATACTGTTCTAATGTCTGGACCATAGCTATCCTCTGTCTTCGCATATCATTTATTATGGAATATAAGCTAAAGTCTTAAAAAGTGGATTAAAATTTGTTTCGATCGCCAAAAATCAATGCAAACCTTCTTTTAGTTTTCCGGTCCTGAGAAGAGCCCAAACATAGTCGATGCTACAGATAGTGCCCGTTCGACCGCATCCGGCACTGCAGTGGACAAGAATAGGTCGCGTCTCTGATATCTGGACGTCACGCATGAGTCGCACTAATTCGAGGATTGGGTGAACAGAATTTGGCACTCCGTGGTCGGGCCACGTCTGGTAATGGAACTGACAAACTGTGCGTTCGGTCGAATCCGCCCTCACTTTTAGCGTTCGAACAAGAAAGTCAGGACAAACCTGACGACACTTCAGGAGCTCAACTGAAATGGATAATCACGTGTTAATCATGGGTTGAATTAGATGGAAATGAGGTCAAACCCGTGATGTTTCCATATTGTTGTGGCTCATCGTTGTCTTGAGGCCAATAAGACTCGCACTTATACTTTCCGGACTCCATTTCATTACAGGCCATAACAATCACCGTTACGTCGGTTTCCCATATCATACGCCAGAAGTCAACGACTGTGTTCGGGAGCGGACCCTGACTTGCGATGTAAGCTCTAATACAACCGGAAGACCCTTTGACATAATTGGCATTCATGTAGTCCGAACCGGGAACTCCCGGGTATTCCGAGAGGATCACACGACTGTGGTCATCTGGAACAAGAGGAATGATAATTAGCAAAGAGTCACACAGAGAGGATGTCTTCGGCTCACATGGAAGGATGTCTTTGTACCGATTCTTCCGACGGTTCACATCGTTTTCGCCCTCACCTGAGGGACAGTTGGGATCAGTTTTAAGTGATTCCGTCAACTCTTTCAATGTCTGAAACTCTTTGCGATACAAATCTATTGACAAATCATTTGAATCGATGCTCAGCTTATGTCTGGACTCAAGAGTTTCGAAGTGATTGAGAAAATTACGTAAAACTGCTTTCAGAGGAACCGATTTGACCATAATTTAAGACAATTAACGATTTACTCATAAATCAAATCAAAATGTGTTTTGTTTTGACAAACAATTTATTTAACAAATGATAACAAAAGAGAGCAAACGATTGGTTGAGTCGACGATCACTCCATTTGTGTCTCTCATTGAAGACATTCTTCACATTCCTCTACTCAACCAAAGATGTCATTAGGGTTTGGATCACATCTTTCAATAGGTCTTCAGTTGTCTTGGTATCAACTTTTGGAGTCCAAGAGTCTTGGATCAGGTCTTGAATCAGATCTACGGCTCTTTTGTCAGTCTCTCACAACTTCTCATAGAAATCATAACATTTGTTATACTTCTTATACTTCTTTGGGATTAAGTTTTTAAATAAGTTTTGTTTTAAATTCGAATCAATAGAAGTTATGAATAAAAAAAATTGAAGCAATGCTATCGCAATATGGTTTACATTGTGATGATATTTAATGCAATAATATCTTGAATAAAGTAGACTAATATAGTAATAGAGTAGAGTAACAATGGGAAATTGTTTATTGATTGGGAATTTGGGATCATTACGAATCGCTTACGATCTCAATAAGACTTTTGACAGCTTTGTGTAGTTTTGTGACAGACATCGAACTATTGGGCTCTTTATTCTCTTAGAGCTGATGGCTTAGAGCCAACAATCCCTTAAACAAAAGTACTAAACATTATTTACATTCATTGTTTACATTAAACGATAAACAGAGAAGACTTCGGCAATCAGTGACCACTCGGACGGACATCAATCGGGTTAAACGGTGGCAATGAATCCTTTAACGTGAGTCACAACCGAATCATTTGTATAAAACCTAATATAACCCAAAATTACCGATCGATAGAAATGTACGAAACATCACAAAACTCAATGAAACCGAACTGTCTTTGGGGGTCAACTCGAAGACCTCGTGGCATAACATGTATTCCGATAGCGCCTGGATTTTCATCGGAGGTCTCAACTATGATCTCAGCGAAGGGGATGTCATAACAGTGTTCTCTCAATACGGAGAAGTGGTTAATGTGAATCTTGTTCGCGACCACAAGACCGGCAAATCCAAAGGCTTTTGCTTCCTTTGCTACGAAGACCAGAGAAGTACTGTCTTAGCCGTCGACAACTTAAACGGCATTAAACTCCTCAACCGAGTCATTCGCGTCGATCACGTGAGTCAATACAAAATCCCTAAAGAATACGAAGACATGGATGAAGTGACCAAAAAACTTCACTCCGAGGGCTGCGCACCGAAGGAGGTCCTCATTAAACACGAATCTAAACAAAACATAAAAACTAAAGAAAGTGATAAAAAGTATAAGAAAAGGCGACGAAGAAGTTCTAGTTCTTCATCCGATTCCTCCGACAGATATAAAGAGAGGCGGAAAAAGGATTCCAAGAGTTGTGAGAAAAGACATTCGAGTCATAAAAGTGACAAAATTAGGCAAAAATCCAAACGAGAGAGACATTAAAATGACATTAAAAGCATTTTATTTCAAAAACTAAAAAATTGTAAAATCGATGACATTTTATCATTAATTTTGTGGTTTATTATAATTTAAAAACTAAATCGAATTATCAGTAAATCACATCTTTTTTATAAGTATTGAAAAAATATTGAAATTTCCTAAATTGATAAAGTTAGAATTATCG
>JAQGAJ010000340.1:0-16557 GCA_034689365.1 Liebstadia similis | reverse complement strand
TATATCTTTTAAATTGTAAAACATGGTTCAGATAAAAACTACAAACATGTTAAAATTAAAGTATTTCAATCTTGTGAACTCGCTATTGATAGAATAAGTCATCTAGTACAATTATTTGAATCAAAATGAAAGAATTTAAAAATTATTATCAATAAAAACCTGTAAATTTTCCACTATCAAGGTAATTCTTTACTAAACCGAATAAAATTCTTGCAAAAATTGTTAGTTTATAAGTTGTATCGAGGAATTAGCCGAACCTACCTTTCAATATAGTCTGAGTAGAGCGGAGTTTCAGTACTGTCGACCACATTCCTGATGAATACCATAGAAGTCTTCGCGAACTTTGGTTTAATCCGTTTGACGGGTTCACACAATTTCATTGACAGACATGTTATGTGAAAACAGGAGTTGTTGTGAAAGAATACGACATTGCATTCCGTCCTCAGACAACACGACTGAGTGCACGACAGGAGTGACTTGTGCTCAGACATCTTCGTGAACTGACCCACTGTGTCGATGCCTACAATGGGCATAATTGTATTAGCTTTATAATCATATCTTGGTACTTATAAGTTTGAAATGCAATTGATTTGAGCAAGATGCAACTACAATGCAAATAATAGTACCTTCCTAGATTTAATGCTAACTAGATAGAATATTCTTAAAACTGTAAATTTTACCACCAGAGATACTTTTTATGTACCATTATTGCAGAATTTATTACTTCAGTATACTAGAGGCTAAATGTTTTAGTTTGCTTGATACGATAGATAATTATCATGTTCAATACCAAAAGCAAATTACCAATTTAAATTAATTTATAACTATAGTTCTAAATAATTAATCTAGCTAATTCATAATTAAACCAGATGGCTGAAACTTGCAAATGCATCTAGCTAAATTCCAATACCTTTAGGTGTCACTCCTGTGAGCACTTGGAGGGGTGAGTAGTCAGCGCCGGGACAGTTGAGTTTGGAGATCGAAGTCGAGGTAAACGTATTTATATTAAGTAATAATAAAATTAATTTAACGACTATTGAGGACATCGTTCACACGAGTGGACAGTCAGTGATGTCTAACCAGAACTGCATCTTCGGCTCTGACCCGTAATGTGAGGCCACAATGGTATTGCACCTTGACTTCAGCAAATCACCATGATGGAATGTTTGGATAATTATCTAGACAAACGTGATCCCAATATCACAACATATTGTAACATAATAATAGTGTAGATGTATAGTGGTATAGCTGCACAATGGTATAGATGTACCCTCGATGTTGTGATATTACCTAATCATAACATGCTATATACAAACCCTTACCTAACGTTCTTGCATTGCGTAACGTTATTCAAGGTAAACATATTTAATGAAATTCAACAATATCCAAACAAGATTTTGAAAGCTGTAATTTTAGCTTATATTGATATTTTTAAAATCTCAAAAATATTTTCTAGATTATCAGGTGAGAAAGAAACCCGAAATTTTTTTAACCAGGTTAACCAACAAATTAATCAACAAAAGTAACGTTATTTATGAACGACACAAATGAAAGTGAAAGTTGTGATCGGTTTCTATGGGAATGTTATATTAACTTTCGTACAATACCTTAGTTGTAAAATTGAACATGCTAATCTGATTGAAATAAAGATAAATAATCAAAATAGACTAGAATCTAGGTCACACTTATCCTAATCTAAACTTATCAAGATAAAAAAAATTGCAACATGGTATATTATGCATTGGCAATATTGCAGAGGCGACTGCAACAATCTCGATGATTCACCTAACCGTTAATAATCTTGGCTCAGTTCCAAAGTCAAGTGCTTTCAATATCATTAAACATGTTGATAATTATGATAAGATGGTCATGCTAATTAAAAACTCGAGAGGGACCATGTTAAATTATCCATACAAATTAGATCGGGATAACAAGCTAGCTTTATCACAATTAATCTGACACAACTAGCTAACTGTCAGCGCAACCTTCAAAGCACCAATTTGAATTTCCTACTAAAAAAGCGCATGATACATATCCCATTGTGGAAGGAAATGAGCTATCTACATTGTTGGAGAGGAAGGGGTCGGCTAAGAGTCACGTAGTATATGACGGGTATTATGAGCTAAACATAAATAAAAACAAGAAGAGGTGATAATCAGAGCAGTGCCACAACACTCGACCATAACTACAGTCTAACCCCTTTGAGTGAAACCTATGTCTCATAAATTACGTCCTATTTGTATAGTCCATCTAAAATTGAACATGATCATTTTATTGAAAAATGCTAGGTTAAGCCGACCCAACCAGACCCTGACCTCACAATATGATGATAAGCATAATAAGGTTGAAACACCCTAACCATCCCTTTAACCCTTAACCCCTAGCCATCCCCTCTAACCCCTACCCACTCGACCCAACCCTACACTCAACACCACTATAACACAAAACATAGTCTATTGAATGCAAGCCTACAGTCGAGGCAGTGGTGGAAATGGATGTGAGCCTCAGTGAGCGAGTGGTGAGCGCACAGGCATTCAGTGGCAACGGTTCTATCGGAAGACCCAAACACTGTGTGAGTGAACACAACTAAACACTACATAACTATCGACTACTGCGAGCAGAGACCAAACCAGTCTATGCTGTGCTGTCCTGAGTGGAGCACAGGCTGTGTCTGTGTGTGAGAAATGGCCGAACGATATGTACTTCAGGTATATGTCGGGTCACTGTCCAGACTATACGAAGCCCTGTCCATCGAGGCGTCGAAGACCACAACGGGTGAGGAGATAGTCGACTGCATCGCCGATAAGCTCGGACTGAAGGACAGCACATGCTATGAGTTGGCCGAAGTGATGGCCGACCAGGAGGGCGGTCAGGACTGTAAGGAACGGCGGATCGACGCCCACGACTGTCCGGTCCAACTACAACTACTGTGGCCGCGGGGCTCGACCGGTGCCGACTATAAGTTCTGTCTGAGGCGAAAGGTTATGCAGTCCATGAACTGGTCCCTGTCCTGGACAGACAGCACCGACAGTCAGCTGATCAGAGACTACTTCTTGCGCTTCCTCTATCAGCCCCGGGACAGGGAATACCCCGATCTGTGCCAACTGCCAGACCTCACCGAACAGACCCTATTGGAGAACCTGAAGGCCCGGTTCGAAAAGGGACACATCTATACATACGTGGGATCTATACTAATAGCTGTCAATCCCTTCAAGTTTTACCCCATATATAACCCAAAGTATGTCCAACTCTACCAAAACCGACGATTGGGTGAACTTCCGCCCCATATCTTCGCCATCGCCGACACCGCATATCAGGTGAGGACATGTGTGACAGCACTTCGTCTGTAACCGGTGTTTATGTGATTGCCATCACGGGCTTTGTTTACTCGTTCATTGTCACCTTTCGCTAATGTGTCAACTTGTTCATCATTTTACCTTGATTATATTTTTGATAAGTCTTGATAGACGAGGAGTGGCTAAACTTTCTCGGTCTTGACTCTAGAGGGTATTTTTCAATATTAGCCACCCGTGAGCTAAACCATTGTGAAAACAAAGCGAAATCTTGCAAATGTTTGTTTTTAATCAAGATTATTGTTCCGTTTTTTAAAAATCAAGAATCCTTTGTTACCAATCTACCATGATCTAATTGTCATCATGATAAATTCAGATGAATAATAGTAGAAAGGTTACAGGTTGTCACACTAATTATTTAGTTATCAATCTATTCATAAACTACAATGGAAATTTACAAAACATTTAATCATGGTGAATTGCGTTTGATAACTAAGCTAAATCTGCAAGTTCTTTTATTTACTTTCATGTAGTTTTTCCCTTGATTTAAATTTATGATAAATTCCTAGACTTGTTGACCAAGAAGTGACAATTTCTAAACTAATTATCACTTTAGTAATAATGGGTAAAAAGTGAAAAACAATTAGATTCCGGGCAAATGGTTCGTTAATCAGTTATGATTCGATAATTTTATTTTTATCCCATGTCAACGACAATGGAAAACAATAAGTTTACCTAAAGAGAGGCTATTTTGACCCAAAACAGCTAAAACCATGGGTCACAAGGGGCAATCAATCATTACCTCTATGCTCATTTATTCAGCAGACCGTCTAATTAACCCCTAAAACAACAAGATAACATGATTGCTAACAATGGGACAATACCATAATTGACCTTAATAGCTTTTTAATTGAAAACCTATCTGATCAATTGATTGTGATCATCATGGTAATTGAATTTAGCCCATTATGATCACACTATCACTTGTGATCACTTACCTTTGATAAATAGGTGATAAACTCAAAGTGAAATTATTATCTTATCTTAATTTTAACGAATTAAATCGTTTAAAGTACCATGATTGATCAATTATTGACCATTATGAAAAATAATCACCTTGAACTGAATTGGGTAAACATGGGCTCAAATGTTTCGTCAAACTTATCAAAGGTTGAACAAAAAAAAGCAAGATTTTAAAAACTTAATTGTTTAAAAATCCCATGATTCAATAATAATCATCGGCATAATAATCATTAATTGTCTGTTTTGATAGTTTCATCATGGGTTAAATTTTGTGAGAGTTATCGAGAGTAGAAAACAAGAAAATTCCAAATTTAACATGCACAATTTACAATTAGACCTTAACATACCCATGATGAACTAAAATAGCAATTTCCATGATGAAACTAAGACTAACCTCTTATCCCTTTGCACAGGCAATGCTACGGAAGCGGTCGAACCAATGTATAGTAATCAGTGGAGAGTCGGGTTCCGGCAAAACAGAGTCGACAAACCTATTGCTCCATCACTTGACAGCTCTGTCCCAAAAGGGGACCCACGGCTCGGGCGTCGAACAGACAATACTGGGCGCGGGCCCTGTGCTCGAGGCGTTCGGCAACGCCAAGACTAAGCACAACAACAACTCATCCCGGTTTGGAAAGTTCATCCAGGTCAATTATAAAGAGAATGGTGCAGTACATGGGGCTGTGGTGCAGAAGTACCTCTTGGAAAAGTCACGTATCGTGAGTCAAGTGAAGAGTGAACGCAATTACCATGTCTTCTACTACTTATTGGCCGGCGCTACTCAACAGGACAAGGAGGTCAGTCTATTGGCTTTTTCTATTTAATCATGGGCATAAATCAAATACATGATACTTCACTAGTTTGATTCTCCATCATGGGAATTATAAAAGTATAATAATCAAAGTAATAATAACAAAAGTATGGGGTCTTTACCATCTAACATGATTAAACTGCACAACTACTATATCAAATGCACAATGGAAATTATTTTTACAGTTTTTATTCAGTTTTAATTAAAGTTATCATGGTAAAATAACTGAACTGAAGCAACTACTTATAATCTACATACTGGGCTACAAATATAGATTAAACCGGTAATTTTTATGACAGCTTGCAGTGAAAAATTCCCCTATAGACAAAAATTTTATCTTCCCTTCTGCCAACTCAAACAAAGGCCAGCACTAGTGCTAACCCATGATAGTCTTGTTGGGGACACTTCCCCATTGATATGTTTGCGATGTAAACAAACAATTAGTGGTCGATCGCAGTCCCGGTTAAACATCTTCGTAGTGGAAAACAAACACCAGGTTAGGGACAAAACAGTCAATAACTGAGCCATAAATACCACATTTGATGCCCATTAGGAGCTAATTAACTACACTCAGACCCGGATATAAGGCAGACATTGTGATCGCGGTTGCGATAACTCTTTGTAATCCTTGTTAAATCATCGCCAATAAAATACCCATGATGATGATTAATCTTGAATTGTTCAACTGGGATCAATTGGTTGATCGAGGGATCTGTTAGAAGCGAGGGATGCACTTTAAACTAATGCCACGATTAGTCTAATCTAATCTAAATTACAACTTTGTTTGTCTATTTGTCTTCACCTTATCTGTCGTTGGGATGTCTCTCATCTCTGGTGACCTAAACACACACATACTGTGCCGACAACTCCACCGAACATATGCTGTGCCCATCATGTGCTTCGTCTCTTCAGGCACTTCACTTGGGAAAGCCAAGTGAATACAATTACCTAAACCAGAGTAAGTGCTATACTCTGGACGGTGTGGACGAGGCCTACGAGTTCGCCCGACTTCAGCAGTCGATGGAAATGGTGGGCTTCTGTCAGGAGAAGCAGAGCCGATGCTTTCGTGTCCTGTCGGCTGTCCTACATCTCGGTAATGTCCAGTTCGCCAAGAAGTCTACCTATCATTCGGATGAGACAGTGTTAGTGACCAATCCTCAGGAGTTGGCCATTGTGTCTAAGCTATTGCTGGTCAAAGAGGAGACACTGATGACTGCCCTCACCTGCAAACGTACCAAAGCGGCCAAAGGCGAGACTCTGACCATCAACTACAAGATGCCCGAAGCGATCGCCACCCGGGACGCCATGGCCAAGAGCTTATACAGTGCCCTCTTTGACTGGATTGTCATGCAAGTCAACCACGCGCTCATTGCCAAAAAGGACTTTCGGGACCACAAGGGTATGTCCACATTCACCTTGTCTTATATTAGCTCATTCGCATAATTTCACCATGATACATATTGCGAGAATAAGAAACATCTTGTAACAGATTGTAAATTACTCTCGATGAGTGTTTGTTCAGTAATCTTGATAATTTCCTTTCAACGATGCCATTGACTTTTCAATCTGTATTTTTATTGACAAAGAACTTTATCTTGTTTTACCATGATTACCTTGTTAACGACTGTAATAGACTCTTGAAAAGTGTGTATGTTTTATCATGATTTTGATTTTATTTTACCTAGCCTAAAGAGGTTTGATATGTTTAACACGTTCAATTGATTATATAAAATTGTTCAATGTACTTTTCTAGCAATATAAACTAAACTAGATGATTTGAAACTAATTGATCCAATTTTAGCCAATCATCGATCGCATACTAATAGTAATCAAAACATCACATAATCTGATCGTTAGATAACTTGATTATAAACTATTAACTTCTGTCATAAATAGGAAGTGAAATGAGTTGTCATTTGATTACAACTCGAAAGTCAATTATAATTTCGTTGAAAAACATGAGTTCTCTCAGACTTTACTTAACTATCAATAGGTTGACAGTCGTTATCGGTTATGAGCACCCGGTTATTGATCGCTCCAATTCCACAATAATCTTGCTATAAACTAATATTTCCTCGTTCACATGAACGAGGTTGTCATGATTTGCCTCTAGCAACAGTGAAATTAAATCACTTATCTAGGTTATTCAGCAAGATCAAACTGATTGGCATCTCTTCCAATAGTGGATATCCGATTTGCACATGCTAATTTGTCATTGATTGAGGATTTGACAAGATTAATTTGATAGATCCTGTTGTCATTTGATAGTTAACTTGGTTTGAGATCTTTCGATTAACAACTGTCACAATTGCTATAAATATTATATTACTTTTGATGTCTTGATAGTAATTATAAGTTAGGTTAAAGTTCTTCCACCGTTTAGTTATACCACTATATCTTTTATCATGGTAATTTTGGTGATTCATTGAGGTTTGACTCAACCGATGAAATACTAGTGGGAAGTGAGAGGAAATAGATGAGAGGGAGAGGGATGTGAACGCAAAGGGAGTGTAAAAACACATGCATTTGAGTGCAGACATCCCTAAATCAGAGTTACACTTGTGATTAATCACCATGGTTGTTTGTGTTTTTGGCTAAGCATTTCATTGGAAAACATCTTGCGATCATAAATCAAGGACTAATCGAAATAGCACTCGATCTTTCATTGAGAACATGGTCATTTTTCACAAACTGACTAATTTACCATGTTTGAAATTAATTTTCCATGTTGAAATCCAAGATAATTACAGCTTATGATATAAAACGTGTATAATTTAGTTTGAAAAAAGTTCACTTTCATCTAAATTAAACAAGTTAATTGTCAATTGACAAAAACCGAGCCCATTGTCATTCACGACAAATACCATAATTACTCAATAGTCAGGCCTTTCGTCAGACAAATCATACTTTCATTCATAAGATTCACGTCTGAAGTGAATTATAATTAAAAATATATATTAATTATTATTATTAAATATAATCTTTTCCCATATGTTTGTAAACACTGAGCTATAGCTCACCACCGGTTCTCTTCCTGTTCAGACCTGTGCCTTCACACCAGAGCCACTCTAATGACAATATACCCGGTTTATTGTCTTCTTTTCTTCTTCTTTAATGTCTTTTCACAAATTTTCGTCATAAAAGTTAATGTTTTCCCGCTTTTTGCACATTCCCTCGAGTGGTAGAGTGAGCAAGGTGTCTATTTCATCTTATCTTGGTGAAAATTAGGAAGATTTATCGGAAAAATGCCCATTTTAAGCTATTTTAAAGTCCCATTTAGCATGATACTTTGCGATTTCACATACTTGCGAGTTCCAACTATGCAAGATAGAGTTGAAGCCTACCCCTGGCGACCTACCCTTCCCTCGAGTGCTATGCAAATGACGATTAGTAGGTATAATGAGTGGCAAATGGTGTGCAATAGACTCATAACAGCCGTTATCAGTCACTCATCGGGAGTTCGGCGACAAACCGATGAGCCGTTACGCCAGCGCTCGCTAGACGTCAACCACGAGATTATGCAATGGCTTCAGAGCTCGAAATATCTATCGATATGTTATTCCTCTGTCTCTCACTCACGAAGTTCATTGTTATCATTGACACATAACCTGGCAATTGATCAAAACAAACCATTTTCATAATACCATTCACTCAATGAAAACTAATGTTTGCTTAACTCTATTCAAACTATTGATTGGTTTATTGCAAAACTTTGAATATTATAGCGAATAAACATTGATAAAAGTGTCAACACTTCAGGGATGGCCACCATAACAGTTACCCAGATGTATAGAGGGATATTTTTTCTCAATATTAGGTTTTGGAATCAATCCCATTATGAAATTTTATTTATTTTGCATTTTTATCATAATTTCTTCAGATGTTTATGCAGTTTTTGAGATAAATAATGGGATATTTTAAATTTTATCACAGAGTGGGAGGTCTTGGAATCCATCCCATTATTACTTAATATAACTTTTGATATATTATTCAATTTCTTATATAACTTTTCATGATTTCTCATACCAGTGATGATCAGGGAATACCTTCTCTTATACATCACTGAAAATAATGGTTAGATTAGTCGATAAACTAATTAAACGGAAAATCAGAACCAATATTAATAAAATTTCAATTAGCAATCAACTGATAATTAATCTAATCTCGATAGAAGTGATAAATCGAAAGCTAGTTTGAATCTGAAGAGTTTTGAGATACTGATGAATGAATGGTCACCTTGTTTGGAGTGAAGAGACACCGATTCCTGGATCAGATCCAAACACTTGTGCTCTTGTGTTGACAAAAATGTTGTATATCTTCAAGAATGACATTTGCAATGATACTATTTTTAGACACCAAATACATTTTTCCCTCTATGAACACCCATTAAGCAAAACTAGAAATTCAATCTTTCTCTTTCTTATTTTCAAAAAATTAACATAATTTGGTTACAAATCCCACTTTTCAAATGTTACATAACTTCCTGATACTTAAATCTTGGTATTTCAGGAATCCCTTGTACATACCTAAACACACCGATTAAAATAAACAGATAATAACCATGATAAGATTAGAAACATGTTTAAAATTATGAAAGATAAATGAACTGAAATTTAGCCAATATTTAGATATTGAAATTGAATTTAACACTCAAAATACATTAATGAAGCACCGGTCATCAAAGTCGCCTCCGAGTGGGCCCGTCATAGAAACACCGTTTGGGCCAAACCTCACAATATTCCCTCGTCGAAGAGCTACGAATAAAGAAGAGTGGTTACTGAATCACAAAAGAGTGGTGCCCTTCGCAAAGCGACCGCTCAAGAACTTACTCTGCACGTTGGGACTGAAGAAACAAGGCGGGCTAGGGGAAAGAGCAGTAGAACCCCCTCCTTTGTCACCCAGAATGGACCAAACAATTGGAGAGTGCGAACCCAAGGATCCGCCACAAGCAAAAGAGAGCCCAGAATTCCAGGGACAATTTTCCACCTTAGTTCGGCCATGGAAAGGGGTCGACTGTATTGTCACCAATTGCCGTCGTATCCTTCCGCACCACGTGACTGTGATACCCCTTGAAACTCAATATCCTGTCAAGGGAGACTTTTATCTGAAGCCACACCCATTCCACCCATATCGTGGCTTGATTGTCCAAGATGGATTGGTCCGTATGGCAACCAATCAAGGTTTGGAACCGTCTGCCCTGAGGCGAGTCGAGTTTGAACACCTGAACTGAACGGCGAGACGACTGAATTTAGACAATAGTCCATAAATTAATAAAAAGATTCCCTTTGAAGTCCAAAGTATAGCATTTAACTGAAAGACGAACATTAAACAAACACGGAGTTAATCGAAAAATCATAGTAATAGGCAAGGTAGTCGACTATGAATCCGCTAAACATTTGGTGCGATGATAAGAAAGGTTGCAAAGGAAAAATTTTGAAATTGAAAAGCCTAGCTGACCCAGAATTGAGGTCAATGTTAGGAAAAGTATTAAATTAAAAATAGCTCACGAATAGAAATTGAAATTTTAGACCTAGTCGGCCCAGAATTGGGAACTGGGTATAGAAGAATTATGTACAAAGTAAACCTAGAAGTCAGAACTGTGCTATCATAGGTAAAGGACACAACATCCCGGTCGGCGTCGAAGGGCCCATATCGACCTGACAAGGGATCTTGTGGGCCTGAAATAACACTGGAGCAGTGATCCGAAGCAAATTGAATTGAGAATAAAACGAGAATTAACCTAACTGAAAGAATAGTTAGAGGGAATTGAAGGAATAGATCCCTAACTGAAAGAATAGTTAGAGAGAAAAAAATGGAGAAAAGCGGTGGACATTCTTTGCTCAAGAGAGGGGACTTAGCCTGATCAACTATGGACCTAACTTGAGAGTAAATTAGTGGGCCATTCGCTGGAAGGATAGAAATAGATCCAAACGTAAGATGGATTGAAGGAATAACTCGAAAAGCAGAAGTAATAAGTAAACTAACTGTTAAGAGAATGAGAGGGATTGACTCGAATGAGTAAGGAATAGATGAAATTATGAAGTAATTTGAAGAAATGATTTGGAATGTTAGAATAATTGCCGAGCTATTCGTTGAAACAAAGGAAAAGTGGACCAAATAAGTAATAAGCCACTGATGACTAATGTGGCTCAAAGAGTACAAGTAGTGACTGAGAGACAGAGAGCTTGGCTATTACTGTAGGCCATTAGATTTAACAGGTAGTTGTTAAAAAAGATTATGCGATGGACTTAACTAAAAAGTGTGAAAAAGGGTAAGATTTGGTCCAATTAGGCAAGCATTGCTTTGAACACCACATAACTCCCTAATGTCGATAAAAGAAAAGAGAAGTTCTGAGAAATTGGATAAATCGATTCAATTACGACAAGCCATTGGATCGTTGGGTGCGAAGAGGGCCAAAGAAGCCGAAACAGTGACTAGAGCCTCATAAAGTTTCTTACACTGGAACAGTGAGGATTGACTAGTTAGTTTGTGCCAAATATTCCGTCCATTAAAGAAGTCACCATGAAAGCGGGACCAAAGACAGTGTGGAGTCAGGGCAGGGCTGGCCGTGCCTGAGTAATTGAAGATGTGCTGCATGAGCTGCAGGTCCTCATTCGCGATCTCATGTTCACACCAGACGTCGAGCAGAGGGAAATTAAACTGGTAGTAGTGGGCGCTGTCTTCCTCGTCTTGGTCTGGGTGTTCGTTAGGATTACCCGAGAAGTCTAGTTTAACGCCCAAACCCTCAGCTATTCCTTCCCCATTTCCTTACTCTAACTCAACTTGAACTGTTACTGTCTAACTACTGATGTATAGGTGGATCTAGCAGAAAGATCTAGCAATAAGTTTCCCTTTTCATACCTAGAGAATGAGATCAAATTAAGAATAATATTTATAAATCATTTAAAATTGAGTTCAGACCATAGCTATCCTCTTCTTATCCGTAAAAATCCTGACCGAAACTGATCAAAAATGGACGAAATTGGTCCCAAAATGGCCGAATTTGGTCGGACGAACCGCTCAATTAGGACCAAAAACGGCGCGAATCCGAGAAGAAAAGAATTAATAATAATGACGAAAGTGAAGTAATGTCACAGTGTTTGTGAAGAGGACCACTACATACGTGACGTCAGGATTGTCTTCTCAGAACCGCCATCTTGCTGACACCTGATAGCATAACAACAGTCAACAAATCGGAACTGATGTCAGGCCAGTGGCAACTACAAAACCTGGCTAAGAGAGCCGCCAACGCCCAAAGAACGCAATTATGCCCCGTAGCGAGAGGACGATCAGTTCTCGACCGACAACCGAACCCCATAACGATCAAAGAAGTCGTAGTCCGTATGGCGAAGTACACTGAGACCAACTTCAATCTGGTCGCAACGCCCGGATATTCATCGGTGGAGTTTGCCGGCCACGAATTGGACCAAATTTGGAAGGAGATCGAAGCCAAATGTGGACCAGATCAGCCTTGGGTGCAAGTCGTCAGTCTGGAATACATCCAAAGATTTTTAATATGTTGTGTCTGCGGAAGAACGACTCACCGATTGGTTCGATGCCATCGACTCGGAGAACCCGATCAAAGCCAATCACATACGCTTTGCTTGGAATGTGCCGCGAGTAAAGGGGAAGAAGAGAGGGGTGAGTGCCCATTACCGACTCAGTCTGGCCATCACAAGGACTTCCAAATCGGTGTGTTCTTTCCGAAGTTCTTCCCGACCGAACCCGTCCACATGTATTTGGCAAAGTATGGTTATTACCAGTGCTGCGACCAAATCATGCACATCGAAGAGGCATGGAAACACTCAGCCGATCAACACCCCGACCGACATAAGAGTCGAGTAACTAATCCGATGATATGGCGGGGGCTGCCCGCAAACCCCAGATGGCCAGAAGGTCGGCGGATCGACGAACGCTTAATGGACGGGTCGACTCCCATCAACAAAGAAAAAGTCGACGCCCAAACAGCTGGCAGTAATGCAACCCTACTGCCACCTAGTGATAGACGACCGGACGAGCAGATGGGTGTAAATGCTCCGGGAAGTTCGACCTCAGGACCAATTGGAATAATGGGGCCGAAGACCCGAGAGCTGAGCGATCAACTCCGGACACGCAGGAAGACTACCGGAGGGAATATCAAAGACTTTGCGCCCAATACCAACAGCTTCTGCAAGAAAAAGAGGATGCTATGCGTCAGGTCGAAGCTAGAAGACTGGCTGCGGAATCAATCCTCGCAGCGCAAAGACTGGACCATGAAGTGTATGAAAAGCAAGTCGAGGAAGTTTCCCAATTGCGTAAAATGTATGAAAGAGACCAGGAGAGGAGCGACAAATACAAAAAGCAGTGCGACGACCTCAAGGCCGAGTCGGATCTGGCAGTCGGACGAGAGGCCGAACTCAAGAAGCTCAACGCAGACCTCGAGGTCATTAAAAAGGAGTTTCGGGCGTTAAAGAACCTAAACACCGCCTCAAAGGCCACAATTAACTCTCAGAGGCTTCTTATCACTCAATTAGTTGGTCAGATGGCGACCTTATTCGAGATGGCCGAAGGACAGGCCAAGGTTTTAAAACTGGTATGGCCAGTGGCCGAAGGATTCATAAAAATGGCGGCCCAAGTAGGCACTGCCGCTCCGACTCTCGAAGAATGGAGTCCTGAGACAGGAGACGTGTTCGGCAAAATCCGGAAGGAAGTGGACCAACTCTTGAGCGAACAGCTTCTGCCGGTAAATGACGATGTCCTCCCAAAAGTCTGGCACACATTTGTGAATTATTGGAAGCGCGTCTGCGAAAACCCGGAAATAGGCGGCGCTCGGCCACCACCGTTTACAGGACCGGCAGGAACGGACGCGGACGCCCGTTAGTGGGAGGACGGAGGTTGAAGCACCGGTCATCAAAGTCGCCACCGCCTCCCTCGAGACATCGCCTAAATCTGCTTTTCTTAACTCAATGTTAATTATTTTTATAGTATTTATTCTTAAACAGATATTTATAGAACCCACCGAAAGGGATATAAAACCCGAATTAAAACTGTAATATTTTTAGTCTTGACTGATCTCAACTTCAAATCTGATCTCACGTTTTTAAACCATTACTTTTATAAGAATTTCAATAAACTATTCAAAACTCTTAAGTTCGGGTGATTTTGTGAGTTTTTGGACCAGATCCGCCGATTCACGACCAAAGTGGGCCGTATTGGACCGAAGTGGACCCTATTGGACCGAAGAGGGCCGCCCAACCACTGAGCAACACCCCCCCCCACGCCCATCGGGCGCTTCAATAGACACAAGAGGTCTGTCCATAAAATGACCAGAATGTCATGTTATTGGCCAGAATGTCAATATTCCACTCATGACAAGAATCAATTGTTTCGACACTATTTGCTCAAACACACAATCGATGGACAGTATGTCTGTTCGCGGCCGGAGTGCGGACAACGGTTTACTGACATATCCTGTTTGAGACCACATATCGATACTATTCATAACGACATTAAAACTCAAATAAAATTGTGATTTATTAACAAATATCATGATTATTCATATGTAAAACTTTTGAAGAACTAGTTTTTTTAAATAAAGGGTCAGTTTTTGTTTTCATTTTATCATGGTATTTTTGTAAAGAAAAATCAATTGCCCAGAAATGGCCCGAATGACCATTGTGAATCCTAATTGTACCCCATTGTGAATATCTTCGGAACTATTGAAGTGATTGTCAGACCTTTGGGTAAAGTTATGTCCAATTCATTGATTACTCCCTCTATTGAGACCTCACTCACGACTCGTCTCTAATGACTACCAATTGTTTGCAAACAAAGTATTTATGTTTTCATTGAATTTTAAATCATTTGAATTAAATTTAGTCTCAAATTAAAAACAAATAATGAAAACCATGTCTTCAGTTGTTGTCAACGATGTGTTGGAAGAGTTGAACGAAGAAAACAAAAGACTATTAAATGAGTTATTGTTTGCCAACAAATGTCTCGAAGTTTTGACTGATTTCAAGACTTTTATTGATTTAATTTTCAATGAATTCAAGCATAATTTCAAAGAAAATCAGTGCAAAAGATATCATGAATTGAGTGAAGACTTGAAGAATGTTTTGAATGAAAATTATTTCGAAAATATGTGTAAATCTGAAGTGATTTCAAAACAATTGAGTGATAATTGTATTGAGTCTGACATCAAAGACAACTCACGACTCAACACATCGACCGATGATTTCAATGAAGAGTTATCTCAAGTCAACCAAAAGCTAACGAAGAGATCGGTCTCTGAAGAAGAGAAGACTTCACTCGACTGTGACTTCTGTGGACAGACATTGAGTTCCGAAGAGTTGTTGGAAATTCACATAAAAAACCATAAAAACCACTATAAGAGCAAAGATTCCCGATATGTCTGTGATTACAATGATTGCGGATATCGGACACAAAAGAGGTCCCGATTTGTCAATCATATCAATGGCCACAAAGAGATGACAGACAAACCTTTCCGATGCGATACCTGTGGTAAAGGGTTTGAGAAGAGCTATAACTTGAAGCGACACTCGGAAAATGTCCACAAAAATAAACAACCGATCAAATGGACATTCAAAAGAGTATATAACTTCAAAAAGCGATGGGTTGTCCCGTGCGATGTCAAGGGATGCGGAAAGAGATTCACCGATAAGGACCGGCTCAGCATTCATATGGATAAATGTCATAATATAGATAACTTCCGGTGCACTCACGAGGGATGCCATAAGTCCTATACCAATATGCATGGACTCAAATGGCATATCAGTACCAAACACAGTGAGAAGAAGATGGCGTGCGATTGGCCGGGTTGTGACTACAAGACTAATGACAAAAAGTATATGCAAGAACATCAGACCCGGCACTCAACTGATCGGCCCTTTGTCTGTGATTGGGACGGATGTGACAAAAGATATAAACGTAAACCGGGTTTAGATCAACATTTAATGAGCCATAGGGGCGATAAACCGCACGCTTGTCATTGGCCCGGATGTACGTATCGGTCGATCAGCTCCTGTAACCTGAAGGTGCATTTGCAGACCCACAGCACTGAATCCAATTATGTCTGCAATTGGCCCGAATGTGGGAAACGGCTTAAGACTTATTCTTCACTCAAAGTCCACATCAGATCCCATTCCAGTGTTAAGCCATTTGAGTGTCAGTTCGCCGGCTGTCAGTACCGGACGACCACAAACGGCAATCTCAAGAGTCATCAGAGGGTTCATCAAAATTAGTTATAAAACATTGATTTCTAATGTTTGCTAATATTTAAAACTTCAAAAAATTAATTAAAAGATAAAACTTTTTCCGTTTTGTTATTTAGTTTGAATTTAAATTTAATATGTGTTTTCTTAAGATTAGTTAATAATTTTAATAACATGATTATCAAAAGGAAATTTACAGAAATAACTTTAAAATAAC
>JAQGAJ010000339.1:0-16585 GCA_034689365.1 Liebstadia similis | reverse complement strand
CAGGTATCGATCGATTGATTAGTTAATCAAACTTTTGATAAATTTTTAAGTTATTTCTCTTCAGTTTTTATTGATTGGATTTTAATTACATTCAGATTATGATCGATAACAGAAAAATGTTTTCGAAACTTCTTTTTATTTTTCAAATCATTTATTTTTTGGTTTAATATTTCGAAACCGAAACC
The DNA here is from genome assembly GCA_034689365.1 of Liebstadia similis. Lineage (NCBI taxonomy): Eukaryota > Metazoa > Arthropoda > Arachnida > Sarcoptiformes > Liebstadiidae > Liebstadia > Liebstadia similis. The sequence goes on along the minus strand of JAQGAJ010000339.1, from coordinate 16,400 downwards.
GAAAACAAGAATTCCATAAATGAAAGGGTCGTTAAAGAAGGCGTTGGTCACCAAAAAAGGAAAAACAAAATTTTAATTTAGAATTTTTCGTCTGTTTTATAGTTTAAATCCATTTTAATTTTTCATTTATTAATAGCTATTTTTTCGTCTGATATTCTCTTAATATTCCCTTATTTGAGAGTCAACTCCACCCCAATATGAAAATGCATACAATTTTCCAGGAGTGGAATAGCCAGGAGTGCCGGAGCAGAAGTGCTCAGCCATTGAAATGTAGTAAATTAGGGAATAATGGGAAATATTTTTCAATATGACCACTGATGTACACAAAATAAAAGGCCAGTTGAGGCTAATTAACTGAGATCCTGATCATCTGAACCGCACATTCCGGTGATATATAAATAGTTGGATAAAAATTTTGATTTGAATTCGCATTTTCTGAAGTCTCGTTGAAAAGAGATGTAAATTAACAGTCATTTAAATAATTTGAAATTCATTTTCACATTTCATATCATATAATAATTTTTGGCCCTATTTTTGCTGAACAAACAAAACGTTTGAATAGGTTTTGGACCGAATTTAATGAATCAAACGATACGACAGTTTTGCGACTCTGGAGTCCAATAATATGTTTGGTATTTTGAAAAAATAATTATAATTATTCAGGAATTTAATGTTTCGGAACGAGTTTTGCCAAATGTTTAGCTCATCGGCGCTCTTCTTGTGGCCGATCGGAGCGCCAGTTCGGCCAAAGCCGGGCCAAAACAAACCAGAACTGACTCCGAGACGAGTGATGAGCGCATCCTCTCTGCTATCAGTGCCCCAAACGCTTGGCTCTCGTTATTCGTATTAGACATCAGTCCCTCTGTATTAGAGCCCAAACTTTGTTTGTCAGATAAGAGAAGATGAATTGACGCGAAAGGGCGGCGAATCAAAACTTTTATTGTGCGGGAATTGGAGAGAGAAGAGAGAGAAAGAGAGAGAACTGGATCTGAGATAGAGATAGTCAGTGATAGCGATGCCCAACCAATTCATAATTGCGAAGACAGACCTTTCCAATGGATTTCTGGGCCAACACAACAATACAGTACTCAATATAAAGCTCTATGTTTTGTATGTTTCGTGAAATCCTTTCAGTATTTCCCAGAATTTGGTTCATCTCTTTCATCTCAATTCTCAATATATTTCTTCCATAAATAGGACTCAAAAATTGTATTTCGATTATAAAGAAATGCATTTATAAAATAAAAATTTGGTTCTCTTTTCGAAAAGCGAACGAACAGTCGATTCGGTTATATATTTAACTGGGAATCAGAATTGACTCGAATTTCATTTCCTCGGATGTGAATAATGTTTTTGTTTTCGTTCATTTCGAGACCTTTTGTTTAATGGCATCAAAATAGTGACTGAAATATCCGTTATGTTATGAATGTGTGTTCAGGGCTCTGATGGGGAGAGAGTCAGGGAGAGAGAGCTGGAGAGCGGGAGAGACAGAGAGAGGCAGACATACGCTTCACCAATCATTCTAAGACAATGACACCGAATTCACGGTTTGATGAGTTCTTCGGCAATAAAGATACGAACGGATGGATTAATATATCATAAGATGTTATGTCTGTTCAGTCAGTGTTATCCCAAACCAACTAAATCGCTATCATTATTACAATTGCATTGATAGACGACTTAAACAGTTCTGTCTCTGAAAAGTCTCTCATCTTTATTGCGATTACTTTTTCTTCTCTTCCCCTTTGAAAACGATATTAACGTTTTGGCAAAAAATCATTTTTCAAACGCATCGATGGTTTCCCTGTTTTTTATTTGTCGTTACGATAGATATAATTAGAAAGAGAGTGAACACAATTAAGAGATGAGATAAGTCTATATTTGACTCGATATAACACATTAGTTATATCGCGATCTTAATTATGACGTGAAGTAAATATAATATTAAGTAATATAAAGTTTAATCAATAGATTAAAAACATTAAACAATTGAAGACTTAAATAATGTTCTAAACTATAAAATTAAAAACAATGAATAATCTGATAAAATAGCAGACAATAAAAAGGGAATTAGTTTTCGTCTCTTTAGATCTGATCTCTTACTCCAGAAGAATAGGAAAACTCCAGAACTAATCGTCGATTGAGTAAAGAACTAAAAAGAAATTCTCTTTTCGTCCCATTATTTTCATTATTATTGTTGAGTTAATCGCTTAATGAAATAGAAATAAATTTAATTTTTAACTAATGATGTCTACAAATAATATATTTGTTTATTGTTTGGACAACAGTTCACTCGAAATGAGATTTTACTTCTGATTTGTGTCCAAACATGGGATCAATAAAACAGTTGAATCAATGCTCACATAAAAACAGCGCCGAATATGTGTTATGTTTATTACAATAGTAGTAATAATATGGTATATATTGAACATAAGAACCTATATATTGCCTATATTTATGTCTAACCATATATAATCAAAACTTTTCCCCACATTCTCTCTCCCAATCTCTCCCTCTCTCTCGCACTACTCCCTCACTCCTGTCCTCTCTTCCTCTCTTTGTTCACTTCCCTCTTCTGTTTCTTTTGATTGAAACCAACGTTAAATCGAAATGAGAGAGAAAATCAAAACTCTCTCACAATCGGAGAGAATACCGGAATCCGAGTAAAACATACAAAAGAAGTGCGAGAGAGAGAGAGAGAGAGAGAGAGAGAGAGAGAGAGAGAGAGAGAGAGCTCAACTGATATAATGTGTATATTTGGCTCTCGTGTCTCTCTTTGCTCTCGATTTTGCTCTTTGATACGGAGCGTTAGTTTTCGATCGGTAGTCTTATCAGTTGGCCACAGGCATAGCACAGGCATCGCAAGCCATCACTCGGATCGCACTATCAAATAGTTGTTCGTCAGATTCGTTTTGCACATACAATATATGGCTTTCCTCTGGCAATAACTATAGCCAACACTCAGGGCTTATGTTCATTGCTATCGATTCAGTTCTCATAACAGTTAATCTGTTATCGCACAGACATTGGCTTAGAGTTTGATTATACCGATTAGTGAGCGAAGTATTATCGCTCTTATTATTGCATATCTTATATGCCATTAACTTCCAGAGCACAGCACACGTCCAACAGTTCCAACACTTAGGATCACTTCCATCCACATCCCGGACCCGTCACTCACAGAGAATACTTGTGTGCAATCAGTCACTCAATATTGTCTGAGAGGTGTTAATGGTTTGGCATTTGTTTATTAAACACCAGTTTATCTGCAAAACACTGTCTCTCTATCTCATCGACAGATCCGCGCATTTATGCCATCGATTAATCTCTTGCTATCCGTTCGCCAATCAGTCGATGATAGCAAAGAACCGAACGTTTCATCACTTCTTTAGTCGAAGTGATTCGTTATCGGAATAAAAACAGAGATATTATTCCCGTTTTGGACCGATTCTGAGCTCCAAAGAAGGGCTCATAAAATGTCTTATGATTTTGGATATAATGCCCGACAGAGTATTGAACAGAGTATTGGTTTGGTTTAGAAAAAAGCACAAAATATTTTCGTTGTGTTTGTGCTCCCAATGAAAGGGATAAGAGATAAGCGATTGGCAGTGAATGCCTAACATCCAGAGCACAGGCAGAGGACGGGCACACAAATAGAGTGTATTCCAGTGATTAATGTGATCCTCATTTCATCGATAAGACAGGGGTTGCCTTTCATTTGCCGGTTCTCTCGATATTTAATGTACTTTTGGAGCCGATGTCTGAACACTATTTTCTATTCTGGCAATACTTCTATTAGTGTTAACGCACCAGAAGATCATCAAATCAGACAATAGGGCCGTCGCTGGCGAACAGACAAACAGCACATACTTAGAGACAATCGCCAAACCCATAGATATTATGGACACAAATGTAATTTACTTTTCGGTCGAGTTATCACTACTTCTGATAATTATATCGAGAGTTGAGTCAAACACTTATTAACAGATATTAAATGAATGAAAATGTGGTTTACTTTCCATTAATAACTCGATTATCAAAACTAACGAATCAATTGAATGAATGAATAAATCGATCGAAGAATTTATTTAATCATTAAATGGATTATTAATTTACAATCAATTAAATACAAATTCAAATGCGATTTGAGTTAAGATCTTAGAAACACTCGACGTCTGAGACATTAGTTTCGATCGGATTTGTCGACGAAACTAATGAGTCGTTCACTACTGATGCAGACGAAGAAGTTTGTGGTTCTTTAGTCAGACAATTGTCAAACAGTTTGAAATTTGTTTTGTTTAACATTTTTCTAATCTGCAAGTCTTTACGACCGCTCAGAACCGTAGACTGAGAGCTGTCGGTACCGAACAGTTGTTGTCGTTCGCGGATCCGGTCAGAGATGAAGGAATGGATGGAAGCGATCGGATGTCTGAACGGCACGAACTCCTCTTTCAGTTGTTCTTTACAGAACTCAGTCAGTTTGTGTGTGAGCTCAGGTCCGGCCAGAGTCTGAGAGAAGCCGATCCTCATCAGGACATTTGCCGGATTGAAGCGCTTTCGGGCCGACCCGGGAATGAACTCGAACTTAGGTTTGGTTTCAGTCACCAAACTCTTCCAATCGATATCGAGCGCATCCAATACCTGACGACTGGAACTGGCGTTTCGAGACTCAGACGTAGAATCGATTGGATCTGATTCTCCGATAATGGCGTCCAACTCGTCGTCACTGATCGCCTCTAAGGCATCGTCTTTGTTGTGAGCCATCACTCCATTGCTCTTCTTATTACTCGACTTTTGAATCCAAGTGTCTATCGATTGAAGCAATAAATCAATCAAAAAATGAGTCAAAAATTGTTTGAAATGCAGACCTTTTTCAAGAGAATTGTCAGATATATTGCAGATCTCGTCCATTGTCTCGAAGCCATCGGTTTTAAGTAGAAGTTCGTCTTCGCCTTCACTCCAATCACTGAAATTGCCGTCAGATTCGGCTTCACTGCCAATCACTTCCTTCTTCGATGTAAGACTTCCTTCAGACTTGGCTTTTGTCTGACTCTTAGGCGAATCGATATCGATCTCAGGTATACTACTGTCGGCACTGATCGGAGACATCTCTTCAATTATCGGATCTTCAATTGGTTTCAATTCACTCGCTTTCACATCACTATTGTTCGGGTTTTGTGAAGACATCAACAAATTATCGATTCGTTCAGATTTAGATCTTCGCGAGAAATCACTTCCGATCGACGACTCTCTTCGGTGGCTAAGCTTCGAACTGCTCGAGTGGGCCGGCGATTGATCTCTTGAATAGTTGTCACTTCGTTTGCGACTCTTCTTACTGGTCACGGATGTGTTGTCCCGATCGGAATAATGGCGATCACGCGAAGAGTCCCGATATTTAGGGTCTAAACCCGTTCTCGAACTGCGATCAGAATCGGCTTTACTTCTGGTGTCATCTCTTTTAGAGCTATGGCTTCGGTCACGACTTCTGCTGCTCTGACCGTATTTACTATGAGTGGAACTGTGTTTATGTCGGGACTCCTTTTCGATTTGCAATGAGTCAGAAATGTGATGACGAGAAGAGCTTTTAGTCTTCTTCGATGGCGGAGAATACGATCGGTCTCTCGAGGTCTCTATCTTTCGGTCATCCTTTTGGAAGAAATTATTATTAAACATGAAATTATCTCTAATTTAAAAATATCTTACAATTCTTTTTGCCGGTACTTCTAAGACCGGACCGAACCTCTCGGCTCTCAACCTCTTCTGTCGCTCGATCTCATCCAAACTGATCCGAATGTTTCCGTGTCTGTCAAACTTGAGTTCGGATGATTTGGCGCGAATCGGTTCGTCTGACGGTGGGGTCGATTTGAGTGATATCGAAGACAAGACATGACTTTTACCACTCTTTTCATTCCGTTTTATATCAATCCCTTTCGACGGTTTCTCTTCCTTTACCACTGAATCACTTTTAACCACTTTTTTGTCACTGCTTTCACTGCTCTCTGTTTTGGCTAATGATTTCAATGTGGAACTACTTTCAGATGATATAATCGAAGAACTTCTGCTACTATTGCGAGTGATTTTGATGTCGACCGGCGTCTGAACGGCCGTTAAGTTCAGGTTTTTCTTATCAGTCTTTTCCAATTCTTGCAACTCTTTCTGCAATTCTAACCTCTTTTGTTCCAACTCTTCGCTATCGATATCGTCGTCCCATTTATTAGACGAATGTCCACTTCTTCGCGATGTCGGCGACTCTGGCCGTGCGTTCGGTGTCATCACTAAAGACTTGACTTTACTGTTTGTGTCCAACTTGTCGTCCAATTTCTTTGATGAAGATGAGTGATGTCTGACCGGAGACACCGATTGCCGAGTGGGCGACACATCGCCGGTCCCTCTCTTTCTGGACATTTTGTTCCTGAGATCCGATTCATTAATCAATTCGTTGGTCCGAACGCTCGGACCGATCGGAACGTTCAGTCTCTTCCGTCCGAGTCGTTCAAACACCGAAATCCGTTCCATCGGTTCTTCGGGCGATTCAATACGAGGTCGCGACCGATGACTCATGTCTTATGTCTTATGTCTTATGTCTTGAGATATGTAAACAATCACTCGATTAGATCCAAATCCCTATCAATGGAGTCATCCTTTGAGTCAATTGTCTGTCAGTTTGTGCGCAAAATCACTTCAAAACACTTTTGTTTACGTTTTTGCAAAACATGTGACAAATGATTGCATGTCTTCACCGGTGAAGGACTGCCGTCGGACCTGAGATCGGATCAGTTTTACTCATCAGACAGTCTTAAGTGATGGAAGTGATGGCCGACGACAAACAAATCCCGTCTTTTGGCCGATTGTCTAACCTTTCGGTTCCTTTAATCGTAAGTTTGTCTAAAAGATTTTGTTAACATTTGACAACTTCTTCGTCAAAGTCTGGAGCGATGGCCGGAATGTGTGTTGACTTAACTCTATTCCCGATCGACACCATTAAGACCCGAATACAAAGTGATGTCGGTTTCTGGAAGTCGGGAGGCTTTCGGCGGATATATTCTGGTCTCTCGTCAACTATGATCGGGTCCGCGCCTAATGGTCTGTGAATTATCTTCACTTATGATCACTGAATGACATAATTATTCTTTTGATTCAACTGTTCTTCAGCCGCCATATTCTTTATGGCCTACGAATCTTCAAAATCTATTTTAAGGCCAATTATGACCGAAAAATACGATCCAATCATTCATATGGTTTCGGCGTCGATCGGCGAAGTGGTCAGTATCTCATTCGATGACCTAAAGAGACCATTCATTAACTTATTATTTGCTTATAGACTGCGTGTCTGATCCGAGTGCCGGTAGAAGTGGTCAAACAACGAGCTCAGGCCTCCAACAGAAGCAGTAACGCTATCTTCAGAACAACTATAGCCAAAGAAGGAATTCGTGGTCTCTATCGCGGATATCTCAGTACAGTTGTCCGCGAAATTCCGTTCTCTTTCATACAATTCCCGATATGGGAGTATCTAAAGAAGGAATGGTCTCATCGCCAGAAATCATCACTCAATCCATTGCAGTCCACAGTCTGTGGCGCTCTGTCCGGCGGTATCGCCGCTCTGTTGACCACACCATTAGATTTGGCCAAAACTCGAATCATTTTAGCAGAAAAAGGAAGTGTTTTCTCGTTTAAGAGTATTCTTATTGTTCTCAAAGAGGTTTACCAGAAGAAGGGGTTCTTCGGGTAATTATAAACCAATCTTTGCCTTGAATTTCATTATAATTATTCAATTTGCAGACTGTTTTCCGGATCCGTTCCCCGAGTGGTTCACATATCAATAGGCGGTGCGATATTCCTCGGAGGTTATGATATATTCTCCAACTTTCTTAACAATAAATTTCAATAAGTATTTGAGATTTTGCTCAAAATTAGTCACATTTAGACCGAAATTCATTGAATTTTATTATATTTTATGAAATAATATAAGAATTGTTTTGTAAAGACTTTTAAGTCATTAAAGCATTTGAGATATAAATCATTCGTCGTTTTTGAGGATTTGGAACAACAGCTGAGGATTGTCTCTAATGATGTGATGGCTTTGGACACATTGGGATTCACACATCCCTTTCCACGGCCTCTGATTCAGATGAACCGATCGTTCGGCCGTCCAATGGAATGGATCGAAGTATAAGCCAATCGCGAGTCCAGCCATTGCTGACCAACCAGTGATCCGACGGATTCGGTTTGACTTAGTTCGCGGTGAAGAACGACTGAAGAAGCTTAATAACTTCGGTAAACGACTTAAAGACATCGGAAGCAAAGGGTTTTTGATTTGAAATTATTTGATGCGATAAATAACCGACGGATAGAAGAGATTGGATTCAAAATTGATTTCACGCGCTATTCGTCTATTCGTTGAGTCATTTAGTCGTTCAATCATTTCAAACTCTAATGAAATCGAATTTAATTTGAAATTAATTTCTGTCACAAATAGTCTCAAACAGTGATCCGAATCTTAACCACCGATTGAATGTCATATCAACTGTTGATCATATTCTTGGCGGTGATAGGTGTCTGTCCTCTCGTCCGATCGCAATCATTATGGGACAGCTTTAATTGTAGTGACGTTGTCCTTCGAGACTTGGATACAACGAGAAAATGTCTATTTCCAAAGTGGGGAATCACTGAAGAGACGTTCGTCAATACCACTGCAAACAAGAAATGTTGTTTCATAGCGGAAACATTTTGTATTAATATCAGATTTGTATTACATTTAATGTCAAATCAATTAAAACTAATATTGATTTCTATCGTTAGGCCAGAGAGAACTGCACTACATTGGACTCATTCGAAGGTGCACTCAGAACCAAATACCAAGAACTTTTGACAAAATGCAGAAGTAGTCATTGCAAAAGCCTTCAGTCGAATGCAATCCCTCCCGGAATATGTCAACAATATCTTCCGTGTGATTACGAAGCGATTGCCAAACCGTTCCTCAATATATCCGATACGACTGGAGCACCCGTTCAAGCTATTACCGGCAATACCAACGATACGGCCAAACCCACGAGTGGGTCCGACCAGAGGTCATCCGGTCTTTTCGTTTTGTGGCCGCTCTTACTCTTAATTCTAATTCTCTTTTAATTCATTTCAATTAATGTTTATTTAAATCAAAATTCTTTATTAGTTTTCAAGTTATTTAATGTTTGCTTATAATTGTATTCAAATATAAACTAATTTATAAATATTAAAACTCATTTGTCTCTGAATATAATTTCAAAAATTATCGGTTGTCTGGAAATTTATGTAAAAACTAATCGATACAAAACAGAAGCTAAAACTTGCGTCAAATTTAATTCTTATCATTCATTAACTAATTTGGTTTTCACTTAAATTGTATTCATTACTCATTTCAAAGTTATTTTCCTTAAATTAAAATCTGATTTATAAAATACTATTTGTTTTCAATGAACATAAATAAAAAGATAACTAAATCTATCGATGAATTTATTGTTTTAATTGTTTATTGTAATCCATAATTAGATTTCACAGAAAATAGATTTACTTCTATTCTCTCAAATAATCAATTAATTTAATCATTCATTCATTGTGTGAATTGATATTCAATTAAATATTTGTTTAAATGTTAGTCGAGTTATGACTTCGAGTGTCTGTGAAGTTAAGTATCGACTGAGCGATGAGTGAAAGGCTGTGAAAGAATACGAGTCCACCAAAAATGGTGAAGATATGAAACAATTGATGAGAATTAAAGCAATAGTCAAAAGTGTTTGGATATATTCGTTCGGGAATTTTGATCATATAAACTATGGCACCGGTTATGTAGAGGACGGCCATCACAGCCATTAGAATGAGAGACTTGAAGACGACATTAGCGACCATCGGGTCAGTGACGGTGTGGTAATGACAGAAATGGACAAACGGTGCGATTCCTTTGTACGGAAGATAATTGAATGAGAGTTCGGTCCAAGAATTCTGATTACCTGACAGTCCTATGCATAAGAAGAGCACTCCTCTGAGGGCTTGGAATTCTCGTTCACTAAATCTATCCATAAGTGATATAATGAGACAAACGATGGCCAGAAATGTGATCAGAGATGTGTAGATAACAAAAGGCACTCGACTGTAGTAAAAGCCATAATAAATCCAACTATAAGTCGAAGTCGTGATCATTAAAGTGATTCCAATGTAATCAAGTCTTCAATTGAGAAGAAGTTATTGAAAATCAAATGAATTTGTCTTTTCGTTCAATACTTAGCCAATAATTTGAAGACTCGTTTTGAGTGACACTGAAAGGTGTGAAACAGCGATGAAATGAAGAAACAGAAGACAATACCGGCGAAGAATGTGCTGAACACCAGTCTATCGGCGGATCCAAAGTTCTTAAACGAATGGCAATTAATTGTGTGAATCCAAAGAACAGAATAACAGAGAAAAGCGATTAAATGAGTGAAAATATTTAGGCTTTCGTTATGTAATGCCGTCAAAGATCTCAAACAATAGTTGAACGAAGGCTTCGGCAGTCGAAAACCACTTCTGATGTCTTCGTTATGTCCGTACCATTCGGGTAGAGATTCAGATGATATTAATCTCATATTTTATTCGTTTAATAAATCAGTTGAATATCAGTTGAAAAGTTTTATTCAAATATCTTATAAATCATGACTTCATTAAACAATTAATTGAGTTTAAAATTTGACAATAATTTAACGAAATTTGAAGAAAACATTCAATACTTTGATATGAATTTGAAAAATATTGATTTGATTTGAGCTAAATATCAATAGGAATCTCAGCAATCGTTGAAATAAGGAATTAGCAAAGCCTTAATGAATAAACTCTTTGATCGTCACCAAAATCATTGATTGATAATTGATGTGCTCAGGGGTTAGTACTCAGTGGGGCTCAGAGTGGCTCAGAGGGGCTAATCCCAGGTTTTGTTTTGTGAATTTGTCCTAATAAGTGAACATAAATTCATTTAACATTATTAATAAAACTTTGAATAACAAGAAAACAACAATTTTAGAGAACAAATAATTCTCTTCAGATCTTTGTTCTGATAATTAATTTAATCATAATTTAAATTAATTTAATTAAACGATTCTCTCATTTGTTTGTGAGATACTTGAAGTCGTATTCGTGGTGAATGTCGTGGTTGAGCCGCGCCTCAGCCATCAGAGACATGCTATAGAAGTATGCGATGCCGGCCACTATCACTAGAGTGTGGAACAGTTGATGGGAATGGAGCCACAGATCGAATCTTCCCGGACAGAAACACTCTGGGATTTTATACATATAGATGAGCGCTCCCGAAATGTATAATATTCCCATCAGAATCAACATCATTATCGACTTCGTGACCAAGTATGCGGCCGTCGGACCGAAAGTGTAGAGTTGAAGATAGAGGTGAGTGCACGGGAATATGGCTTTAGTTGGAATGGTATATGATATGAGTTATGGCAAAGAACTGATGACTTACCCGAACACCCGTTGAGCAGAAACACAATGGCTCTGATTTTCCTCAATTCTGGTTCACTGAAGCGGTCGAACATCGAAATCGCAAAACAAGTGATCGATAGGAATACTGTTGAGAACAGGTATAGATTCCGTTGAGTCGGGGAGTGAGCGAACCCGTAGTAAATCCATGGCCCGAATGAGACCGCAATCAATAGAGTGATTCCACAGAAGTCAAGTCTGCAAACCGTTTGCAAATCAAAAACACATTTCTCTAACAAAAACAAATCGATTATTACTTAGCGAACAGTTTGAAGACTCGCCGGGAATGACACCGAAAAGTGTGGAACAGAGTCGATATCATCAGACAAACTATGATTCCGGTGAAGAACGAGCCAAAGATAAACTTATCAATGAATCCAAAGTTCTTGTAAATGGTTAGACTTGTCGATCGATACCACAGAATCGCGAATATAAGAGTTCCGATCAGATGAGTGAAGATATTTCCGCTCTCGTTATGGAGATTACAAACCGAAGACTTAAGACAATAAGTGAACGACGGCTTCGGCGGTCGAAAGCCTTTCCGAATGAATTTGTTGTCGCCATACCATTCGGGAACAGATGTGATGTCCACGAGTCTCATATTAATGCCAACCGATTCGTTTGTTTGGAACTACTGTTCGCTAAACTATCCTCAACTTTGATTTGGAATTTATAAAAACTATTCTTCACTTAAGAATAATCGGTATCAAAAAGAAGACATCATTTTTGAGGACAATCTTTAATAAATAGCGATTAATTTGAGCAAAAGAACTAAAGAATCGGTGGAATCGCTGCGATTCTGTTGACTAACTGACGGAATATATAAGTGAAGAGAGTTTTGGTTCAAATCGTTACTGACTTCGACATAATTGTTGAGTTCGCGCAGCGGAAGAACAGACGCAGACCTGAATGACCACGACTTCAATGGCAATGATAGTGAATGTCGTGTTTCCAACAATAATGAGATTCAATGTCTTCTCTAAGAAACAGAAAGCTATGAAAATCAAATAGATTTGAGTATTTAAGCGACAATTGTGTGAGCATTGAGTCCATGGAAGCGATCGATCGGTTGTCATATGTAAGACAAACGCACAGAATATTACAGAGAAATGAATTTTTGCAATAAATGCCGACTCAATAGTCTATTATAGCTATTATATGAAGCGAAGGCCACTAAAGACAACAATTCATTTGAATTATTGATCACTCAAATTGAGATCATTAGATAATTCATTAAATATTGATCGCAACACCCATTCCTATGCCGTTCCCTTCCCTTCCCGGCCATCACTCTCAGGGCTTTACCTCAATATCCCGTATAACTGATCGCCCATTGCGTCAGATAAGACATAATCAGTGAGTTTTGGCTAAATCTGACACAAATAAGCCACGAATACATCACTTTCGACACAAATGTCAACTATTTTTAGGCCTTAATTACAATTTTATGCCTCGATATTACAAATCTAAGTCTTTGGACAACTATTCGCACGAATTACTCACAAATAACTTACATAAGACCAGAATATTCTTCAATTATGATTCCAGTAATCTATGGCTTTGCGACTGAAGTATTAACACTCGAAGAGAGGTCTGACACATAAAAACCAATTACTATTCACTCAAATAATTGTTTCCTGACTTCTAACTGATTGTCTGAGAGACAAACGCCGAGATCACTACCGACTGAGCTTCTTATGAGACAATCAGAATGGGAATGGTTTTGATAGCTTTGTTCTCATGAATATAAAGCTTGTGATGGATTGCATTTTATTCGACGATAATTTGATATTTTATTTGGAAATAGACTCGAAGGTCGAAGCTATCATCTATTCAATTATATATTCATTGAATTTATAACCAAGATAAATGTAGATTTATATTCAGGATCGATATTCATAAAGTTCTATATCACTTATATTTTATTTGTGGAAATTTTAAAAATTAATGAAATTTTTATTGATTTCTGGCCCTAAGTCTAATGGAATAAAGAATAAGATAAATATTGATTTTCATTAAATTCAAGGTAAAAAGTAAATGATATTAAAATCTAAAAGAGAAAAGAAAATTCTCGATTCTATTTGAAAAATGACCAGATTTTCAATTTCCGGGTAATAACCGATCACTGATTGCGAAAAAGTTTATCAAAAGTTTAGTTACGATAAGAGTTGAGTGGAGTCTGAGTGGAGTCGAGTCGAGCGCATGACTGAGACTCGGACTCAAACACTGATCACTCGTTTGTTTACATCGAAACCAAAACAAAATCAAAACTAAAACCAAATTTAAATAAATGAATAACTATTTGACGACTGAGTCGAGCGAAGAGCTGATCCGAAAGGAGTATCTTCAGCAACGACACTATCAGCTCCAGCATGAGTTACAGCAGATGGCACAAGAACTGCCGAGGTTTGTCCACTTGACCAATGATTACAACTGATCCACTTCTTCAACAGCATATATCAACAGCGAATGCCATACGAGTTGTTGTCTTCATTAGCCAATTGTCTTTTAGACAACTCCATCGGTCAGATTGTCTCCGGACTGAAGGACATCCAACACATCACCGAAAAGACTTTGTTTGAAAAGAGACAGAAATCTGTCCGAAAGTTCAGAGGTTTGCGACTAATCTGAAGATTTACCATCATTTATCACTTGTTTTTGTTCATAGAGATGAAAGTGGATCAGCAGAAGAAGCACAGAACAGCTGTCCTCGAGAAGACTGTGACTCCCGAAGAAGTTGAGAGGGAAGAGAGGGTTAGTGTCGGTTACGATTATCACGATTACCATTCATCTAATTTCTGTTCAGGTTTTGGACCGATATATAGAAGAAGAGACCAATAAAATAGATATGAAGACAATCACCGAATTGGACCAAATAGTGAGTCTTTAATTGAAAATATCCCACTTTTAAGGAAATTATGAGCACATGATTGAAATCGTATCTCTCTTTTCAGGTCAGTGACCAACAGATAACCCTCGAGGGGGCCGGAGTTCCCGGCTTTCAAGTGACCAACAATCCGACTGAAATACGGGTTCAGATGTATATCTTGGAGTTTATTGCACGCCTTTCATCAGATTCATGATATCATTGATTATTATTAAAAAATATTTTTGTATTTATTGATAAAAACAATTAAAGTATTAAAAGAGTAATAATAATTGTATTTTCGGCTAAATTACAATCATTTTACCGATTTTTCATATAAAATATTAATGAGAATAAGTTTCTGCTATAAAATGGTTTGAATTGGATTAAAGTTTATGGTTTCTCTGCGCTGCCGAACGGGTCACACGACTGGCCACCGGAGTTCCAACACTTCGATTGTTTGCCATCTTTGCCGAAGAACTGAAGTTAAAGAAGAGATTAGTTAGAGTGAAATACAATGTTCATAATTGTGACTCACTTGCAGAGCACTTTCGCCGGTCGGCTCTCGTTCTCAGTGGCCGTCGATTTAGTTTTCTTTCTTGGAATTGGTTTCTTTGGGGCCGAAGTCGTTGCAGTGCTTCTGGGAGTCCGGTCATAGCGGCAGTATTCGGACAGTGGAACTCCATTCTTGAAGAGGCCGTCCTTAATATTGTTCCGCAAATTGGAGATCATTGCCATTTGTTCGCTCTTCGGATACTTGAAAAATATCTGGTAAAGTGTTTGATAACTTTTATCCAAATGCAAAGATAAGTTTCTCCGAAAATCTTTATCCTTTTGGTCCATTGGAGAAGAGTCCCAATTGGACAGCACGTGACGGGTCCCGCGAATTGATTTAATTTCAAGTAGGACTTTGTCGGTCTTCATCAGTCTTCGGGTCAGATAGCCTTTGATCAGAGCCGGCAATCGTTGGAAACGCTTTTTCAAACTTTCGGATAATTCCTATCAAATATTCAATGAATTAAATCACATTTGAAAATAAGATTTTACCCGTTGTGGTTCAGATGTAGTGGCGATTGTGAATGATCTTCGTTTAGGTCTTATCGGTGACATTCCCGGTGATGCCAAAGGGATCTTCGAGTTGTGTAGAATCGATCTCTTGTTTGAAAGAGGATCGGCTCTGGACTCGTCTTTCGTGGTCACGACCGCGAACTCAGTTTGCGTTTGTTTTTGAACCGTTTGTTTCGGATTAACTGATATCTTATCCATTAAGACATGCATTGCATTAGACTTGAAGACCATTCTCTCCCGAATTGATCTGCACTTAAGACTAATTGAATGCATTTGTTGTTCGAGTCCTATCAGTTCCAATAGTTCATTGTCCACCTCTTCCATCAGACGCCGAAGATTTACTTGAGGATCGCCTTCGCTTAGGTTTGAGGGCAATGCCTGGCCTGACAGCGACTGTCGGGCCAACCAGAACGAGGACTCGTGTATTGAATCGTTGGCCACTGAAGACAGCGACGGACGGCCGTCTAATTTGTCCCATTGCTCAACATTGCGACCCATCTCTACACTATTGAAAGGATCGCTTCGATTATTTTGAAATGCCATCGAATCAGTTGAGCGATAGTGTTATTGATTTGAAATAATTAAAATATTTTAAAACCTAAAAATCAAATTAAAAGTGTGAACAAAAGCAACTGTTGTGAGCCTTTGACTATCTTCTGAGCTCTTTTAAACGCTTTGTCATAAATGACCAAAACTGACCAAAACTGACCAAAACTTGTTGTAATAAAAAATACCTCAAAATATTGAATCAGATGTTTATATAAAATCGTGTAATTTTAAATCAATTAATCATATTTCCACAGATTAGTCAATTTCATCATTTTATTTAAACTTTTAATCAAACTTATAAGATACTACTTATAAGTCTACTAATAATCCGCTTAATTGATCTTGTTATCTTTTTCTGGTCAAACCTTTCTTTCAAATCTTAGTCAACATAACTTGTGATACATCTCTTTGTACTTTGAAT
>JAQGAJ010000338.1:0-16589 GCA_034689365.1 Liebstadia similis | reverse complement strand
TTTCAATCAAAATATGTTTCATCTCTGCATTCAATCGATTGAAATGATGTCCGGATCGATATCGGGTACTCTTCGGCTCGATGTCGACGAAGAACTCATATAACTCGGAGTCTATTCGTGAGACAAAGTTTTTGAAACAGAGTTCAGAACAAAAGGCTTGCGTTCAGTACCGAAATGTCTCTGTTGTCTGAGGACTGTCTAAACATTTGGTCGAAAGGAGAGCTGACATCGATGTCTGAAAAGCCGAAACAAATTAATTAATTTTGATTTAAAATATTAATTAATTACTGTAAGAATTGTTGTACGAAGTGCTCGAAGAGCTGAAGAAGTCTGGGAAACCAGAAAAGTATTGATTGAGAGTCGGAATACTGTTGTGATAACTCGATGTCGAGAGACTCATGTTTGCCATCAATGACTGGTTTGGCGTCGCAGACAATGATCTATTGATAAATCGGTTAAAATGCGTTAAATCGTATTTAAAATTATTGATTGCGATCTTTGAATTAAATAATAATTTTATTTCATTTCCGACTCAATTATAATCATAAGACTTATTAATTTTGATAATTGAATGAAAGCTATGTTTTGGAAACGAATTACAAATAGAATTGAATCGAAAACAACAAACGATATGTGAATAACAAAAATATTTAATAATTTAATTCATTCAAAGTTTCTGATAAACAGCAAATGAGTTAATCGAGTAAAATGCAGTTATAATACCTGTTAGTGGTGGCCGAACCCGACTGCGAGGTCAGGGGTGAGCCGCGATTGAACAAAGTGTTTGGTGTGTTTGAGTGCGAACGGATTGGTTGCACATTACTCGAGGCTGAGCTCGAGTCTGGCGAAGGCAGGGATTGCAAGTGATTAGGAGTGTCTGACTCTGAACCACTTCCGGATGAAAGAACTGGTGTCGAAGGATCGGGATTCGAGTCTTTTATAGTTTCGTCATCGTCTTCATCATCACTTGAATCAATTGTGATCACATCGATCTTTGGTCTCTTCGGTTCCGATCTTTCGGGTGCTTTGAAATCAATAGAACATTGATTTTGAATAAATAACAAAGACTTTGATTGCTTACATGAATTTCTCTTATTCTTAGTTTTGCGCGAACCTGTGCTCAGTGTTTCGCACGAGTCTTCCTTTTTCTGGACAACTGGAGCCCACGATCCATCCTCATTGAACTGTACTTCATTGCAAGTGGAGGGCGCTTCTTTTATTATCTCATTAAATAGACTATAAAATAAATAAATCAATTGAAATACTTGACAAAAGACAAACGAACCCATCGATTGACAAGTGAGCGAATATCGCGGGTTTGTCACAGACCGGACAAATCCACGTCGGCTTCTTCTCATTCATCTGCAGATATAGCAGAGCGTCGAAACACTGGACGTGTGCGCAAGTGATGGCACGACAAGGAATTTGGATTCGCATTTTACCCAACTATTAAACAATTCATTAATGAGGCAATTCTTGTAATTATCTTTGAATCACTCACCGGACAGGTTAGAGATCCCCTCAGACTCATAGTCGCGATTTCAGAGTCCGGATCGTGAGATAGTTTTTCTTTAACTGAACAGGAATTGAGTCAAATCTATTGATAGATATCTCTTAAGGACTTACTCATCGCTCGAGTGTAGTCTGCATTTCGGACGCCTTTCAGTTTAATCCTTTGGAGGAGTGACTGAGAGTTAAGTTTGCGGACCAGAAACACGCCGACAGCGTACGGACGGTTGTAATCAGAGGCCCATGAGATCGATATTTGATTTGAAACGGTTGGCGATAATTTACAGAGTGTGGTAATGTTGACGGGTCTGCTCGGCCTCTTCGGCTCAACTCCTGGTTTGTTAGTCGGCAATGGATTCTATAAAATGATAAACAATAAACAAATGAGTTAACCATCTAATGATGAGTGACTGACCGGCAGCGGACACATCTTAGAGTTAACTTTAACACAAATACTGGGCGGGAAATTGTCTTCTTGTTCGCAAGAAGTTTCGTTGAGACAGAAACGAAGTTGAATCTGAACGATGTACTCGATCTTCGGGCCCGGTTGTACTTCGCGAGACATCGTCACATCATTGGCCTGACTCGGAGTTAAGTGGAATGTGAACATACTTTCTTGAAACCGAGAGCCGGGAACTGAAGGAACTGATTGGAGAAAATGTTAAGTTGGAGAACAAGTTATGTCATTTGATTGATGCCATACCGAGACTCGAAGGCTTTAAAAGTTCGGCCAAACTATCATAAAAAGGCAGTGATTTGAATACCACATCGGGAAAGACTGGGTATTGCATGGAAACCGTGGGCGGTATTGACTGATAAGACGGTTTGGCCGCGTAATCAATGCCGAGACCGCGAGGCATTGATCCGTAATAGTCGCTCCGACCAGAGCTCTGTTTGGTCATTGAAGACTGATTCGAGGCCGCAATTAAGTTGTTCTGCGAAGAGCTCATTGAATGCAAGCCGTGGTGAAGAGCGGAGACCGTTGACCGAGTGGTCATCTGTCCGGTAGAGTGGCCATAGTTAGAGGTCATGTCACTGTCACAACTGTCCGAACTGTTGCCAACAGTGGACGACGGGAACATCAAATTGTTGTATCGCTGGCGATGGAGTTCTTTGATCTTGTTTTGGATTGAAATGGTAAGGTTCCGACCTTTGAGTAGTTCCAGCGCCTGAACCTGGAGTTCGTTCTTTTTGCCCGACTTTTGTTTACCCGCGAAACCCAAAAGCATCTGAAGCTCTGCCACACGAAACGACATTATCATATTCTGAAGAGGAAGATAATTGAGTTAATCACTTGAATGGATCCCATATTTAGGTCATAGTTAATGATAATTGAGATGTGTTTTTGTTCAAAGTGTAACAACTGATCCGAAGAAGTGTCAAAAGTGGTCACAAGTGGTCATACCCTAAGAGAATGAACGCCATTGTCGGCCATCACTATCAGCAACGATGCGCTCAAGTATTGGATTCATCGGAAGACCGCAACCAAAGGGCGGTCTTTTAGATCACGCCTTCCATTGGATTAGGCCTTCGCTGCTGTGAAGAGAAGATCCGATCACTCGCTCAATGAAAATGAGTGACAAAACATTGGTTAATGTCAACCATCGAAGACACTGACGCCATCTGTACGTACATCAGGTCTCGACAGTTGATCCCAAGACTCCCGTTAGAGATACTCACGTTATATGACTTCAAACCTCGGTCTTTATGACTCTTATCGGGACCGAAAATGTGGTCAAAGTCGACAATTGGTCCCGACGTCCAACTCTTGAGTTGTGATCCGATCGCAAGAGAAGTTCAAATCAAACAATAACTGAAGTGCACTGAAGACCGTTAACCGAAGTGAGGGTTCATTTGTCCGACAGATGTCTCCGACGGCCGTCCAAAGAGTCAACACTTGACTGCGATTTGACCCAAAACTGAGTCCACGTCTGCGCAGACTCTCTGAAGTCCCGCCCATTACTCACTTGACGTCACTATTAGTACAAACTTTTGGGTGTTTTTAGGGTTTGTCTTCACTTTGAATCGGATTTGATTACAATTTAACGTCAATTGATTGCTGTTGTGATCACTCTATTGATTGAATCAATCGTTAAATCTTTAATCAAATCATTGAAACATAATTTACGTCAGTATTAGACGAAACCCTTTGAAGACATTTAAACGATTCAGTCGTCAATCGATTTCCGAAAGTTTCGTAATTTTATTTACAGTTGTTTACCAAACAAGTGATTGAAGTGAAAACAAATTTACGGTTAATGTCAACAACCGATCGATAACGTGAAGTCTGTCCCAGCAATGGCTGTCTATAACCCGGTAAAGTTTGCTCTTCGGCCGACCCGTCACTGACCATCCCTTCTCTACCGACAGATAATCCCGTATTGCGATCGCATTCATCATCAGTTAATGCCCGGAAGTCTGATCCGAATCAACGGCAGTCCTCATCCTTCGTCGCGATGGTCGGCACCGGAAGTGATGTCAATTGACGTCAAACTTATCGTTTTGTTTGTTTAGTTTTGCGATTAACCTTCAATGCGGGCCATCAGTCAACCCGAGGGATGATATCGCTCTTCATTTGAGTCCGGTCTTCACTCCTCCCCCGCGTGTCGTTAGAAACTCACTTCAGGGCCAGAGGTGGGGCCCCGAAGAAAGTTTTGGTGGATTCCCGTTCATAGCTGGCCAACAGTTCGAAATATTGATTCTCATAGATCACGACCACTTCAAGATCGCGATAAATGGAAATCATTTCACTGAATTTCGATACCGAATACCATTTAATCGAATCTGTTATTTACAAATTGATGGCGAGGTCTCAATCTCTTCAATAGCCTTCGAAGGATCGACTCAACCTTCATATGGCGTTCCAACTGCACCGCCTCCTCTTTCCTCTGCGCCCGGTCTCCCGCCGTACCCGGTTTCTGGCGCTTCCTACCAACCAGTTCCAAGCGCTTACGTTCCACAACAAGCACCGCCATATGCAACCGGTGCTCCGATGTATCCGTCGGCATCAGTTGCCGGTCCCACATACCCGACAGGAGGCTATCCTCAAACCAGCGCATATCCCGCTCCTGGTTATCCGCCCACAGCATATCCCGTAAGAACTCTCAACGATTTTTGTCCAATCATTAATTCAGTTATTATAAAGCATTCGCCTAAGTCTGGAAACAAGGGAATACTAGGCGGAGCTCTCGGCGGAACATTGGGAGGATTGGGTGCGGCCGCCGCAGCCTCCTCTATTGGTTCGGCTATTCTTGGGAATCGTGGTCACCATTCTGGTTATCCGGGTTATCCTAAACACGGGAAATCAAATCCGATTCCAATTGGAGGTTTAGTAGCCGGTGCCGGAGCCGCCGCACTCGGGGCAGCCGTTCTGACCGGACATCACCCGGTATTTGAGTGGTTATTGTATTTTAGTTTCTAATAATTTAATTTACGGTTAGTTCAAAAAAGCGAAAAAACTATTCAAACACAAAGGCTTTAAACACAAGGGATGGCATAAACCGAAGTTCGGTAAATGGAAACACAAGGGATGGAGTTCTGGGAGCAGTTCCAGCGAAGAGGAGTGATATCCGAAACATTAGTCACACTTAAGTGCAATTAACGCTTCGATTGTGATTTGGCTTTCGGTGTGAATCGGCTTCTCTTCAGCCCTTGGCTTCAAATTTTGATCCGGTTTTGGATTAATTCAGACGTGAAGTCAAAGATTTTTATTCTTATTTAGAGTTTATTAAATATTTTTAACCATAACTATAAATATCTAAAACATCTTCTAATTCTTTTCTATGCCTTTCATTTCTCGCTCTAACTTTCAATCGCTTTCCTACTGACCAATACCTCAAACGCTCAAACATACGTCCAAACTATGATTGCGGTCATAAAAACATTTTTCGACATTAACTCAATTGTCGAATCAATTCAACGAATAAATTGTTCGCAAATGATTTGAATTTTATTGATAACAAAATAACAAATTAACAAAATTTATATACAAAATGATCCCTCAATTTGTGGCACTTTTCTAAACATTTCACTTAATTTTGATTTTCAAGTCATTAGCAGTCAATCAGTGATTCGAATGATTCATTCGTGTCTTTCGATCGATTCCATTAACACTTTAACCAGTTTTGTCTTAAGACAACTCTTCGATCAAATACTGTCCTTTCAAGTGGTCAACTGGTGTTCGGCCCAAAGTCTTTCGATGAAGTCAGCGGTTGTGCTCCTAAACTGATTGCTTGGGAGTCTCTGTTTTGGGAACTGTTCCCAAATGTAATTCGTGGGTGAATTGGGATATTCGATGTGCCAACTGGTGGGCCGATCAGCCATCGATACTTTGGGCAGCACTAGATCCTTGTCGATCGGTTTGCCCGATGACAGCGTTGATATGTGTTCATACGGATTGTCGGCGCGAATCTCAGAACTGCAAGAATATCGTCGGATATCTCGAGCAGTGCAGACGTGGCGCTGACGAGTCCCGGGAACCGTCTTCGGGACCATCATTAGAGACCTATCGTTAAATAAGGCGGTAATGAGTGGTAGATTCAGGTCTCGACTCTTCTCCCGAAGTTGATGTAAGTCAGAGATCGAACCGTTTTGTTCTCTATTCATGTTTGGATTCGGTCCTCCCTTTTGACCGAATTGAGTGATATATGAGTTCTGCGAATAAATATAAATCAAATAATTAATAAATGAGTTTAAGTAAAGTTTGTGTCACTACTGACAGACTACTGACCCCATTATGACTAGTAGTGAAGAACGGAATACTTTCAGGTTTAATGACTACGGAATGGTTGGCGTATTGCGGAGGCGGAGGAGGTATTAGAAGTGACTGCAGATTAGAATCTGTATTAACGCTGATATCACTGGCGAACAGTCTTAAGGGATGGCTCGATGTCATCGAAATATTGTTCAACGACTGATGGAATGATGGCTGCGCTGAAGGAGTACTACATTTGACTAATTGTCTGCAATTTATTGCATTCGAAATATTTCTCATCGGTCGAGAACTGGGGTCGGAATGGGTGCGGCTCTCCCTCTCACACTTGACCACTAGAGAAGGGCTCTGTGTCTCGCTCTGGCTCTCAGCCAAAGTGCCGATCGGACTCACGTTTGGCGAATGAGATAATTCGTCGTTTACGCGAACTTTAGTTCTGTTCGGCGAATGAGAAGAGGTTGACCAGAGTTGAGACGTATGGAGATTTGGTTCTGAAGCGGCCGTCGAAGAAGTCTTCGCGCAGTTTATGTCGATGTTTGGGAATATGGAAAATGTTTGCTTATTGTGAGTTCGAGTTAGAGATGAAATTCCTATTCTGGTGGCCGTTCTCTGGGTATTAGTTGTTGTGGTGGGGGTTAGGGTTGAGCTCAATGAAGGACAGGCTTTGAGAGGGATTTTGGGTTTCATGTCTTGGAATTGTGAGAAATATGGAATGTTTTCGTAGATATGATTCATTGATTCGGATCTTTCACTCAGTTTACATAAGTTTATGGAACGCACGGTTATGTCCGGTTGTGGTCGCACTTTGGCACTGATCGCATGGTTAATGGGCTCAGGACTAGTAGAGGAACAGTTGGAAAGGTTTGAAGGCTTGACCGCATCACTGATTCTAATTTCATTACTTTCTTTGTCTTCGTTTGTCTTTTTGTTGATTATATTAATTATTTGATTGTTTTGTCCGATGGAAGGGTTGAGCGGAACAATAGACTTGACGGTAGTGTTGCTCTGATCTGAAGAAGTGCTTTTGATAGAGTTGGCACTCGAAGGCACTTCATTATCGGTCTTCTTGTTCTTCTGACAACTGTTGCAGTTCATTGTGATATTGGTCACTGAGTTGTACTGTTTGTCCCCACTATTAACCGGCGGTTTTCGGACGGAGTTATCTATCGGTTCGCTGAGCGCCAGCGACTCGAGAGACACGACCGGCGCCGAAGTTATCATTATCTCGACATCGATGTCTTCTCTGTCACTGTCTTCGATACTTTGGACTTTATCTGAAACAATACCAGAGGTCGTATTGGACGAGGCGTTACTGATAACTGACACTCTCTGAGCACAGGTCTCGTCGAGAGAAGAAGTCGCGCCTTTACTATAATCTGATCCCTTTTTGTTGACCCTCGCGAGGATCGGCACTTCATATGTATCGTCACAGATATACGATTCCCTGAACTTCTTTCGGCTCAGCTCTGACTCTCTTCTCTTTACTTCTTTCATCTTTGACTGAAACATAAGTTGGAACTGATGTGTGACTTTGCACAGCCATAGCAGATGTCGGGCCGACTCTTCTGTATTGGCATAATATGTGAATTTCCTGACGGGATATCCAATCGAACGAATCTCGAACTTCTTCTTATCGAAGTACAACTTTCCGATGTCAGCCCACATGAAGTATGAAATGCGGGTCTTTTGTTTAGCACAGGTGTGACTGCTATGGCTATTCATATGAATGCTTGAAATTCTCTGCTCTTCTGAATTAATTTCTACACCAGTAGTGCAGATACCGATCCACACCTCAACCGTTCCCGTCTTGTTCTTCAACTTATATAAGTGGAGGTTATGCGGAGCGCTCGGGTCGGACGCCTCCCTTATGTACATAGACTGGGCTTCACTTTTGGACATTGCCTTATGTTCGCGATGAAGGAAAGGCAAGTGTCGGACGATGTAATCCAAACCAATCGATTCGATTACCTGAACAACAATCGCATCAATCAAAAGGTGTTCCGAACAAGTGATTAGCTTTTAATGATCGCTCGCAAAGGATCACAACTCTATAAATCGAGTCATATCTAAGAGTTTGTCACTAATGTAATACTTATATAGTCTTAAGCCCTCGGAGTCTGAGCTCAGCCCTCATTCCAACCTCACTAACAATTAGTTGACTATCAAAGAGGTATTTAATTGTGTCCTTAATTAAATTCCTATAGAGATCTGAGAAATGGATTAATCGTTTGATTGTATGCACTCGTGATCGCCAATCGATGTTCGCATCCCTTTCAGCAAAATATTACATTTTTTGGGTGAAAACGTGAAATAAAATACAAATCTATGCTCTAATTGGAGGCCACTATCGATATATCAAAATGTATGCAATTTTAAACACAGTTTCTGTGTTTTTGATTATGTATTCTGTTTTGAGATTTGCTTTTCTCTCAAAATATGTTATACGAGTGGAGCAAAAGTTATGTTTGGGAGAGAGGAGTGAGTCCTCAGTCAGTTTGGAGTCAGTTCGGAGTCAGTCCTTACCCACGAAGCGAAGTACTGATGAACATTGAAGTATTGGCCGACGTGTATCTCAGGATTGAAATTACCAAAGTCTGCCTGAAGGGCATACGAGGCCAAGAGAAAGGCCCGCTCTTCGCACAGCGCCTGACCATAATTGACTACATTCTCCCTAAAAAACGAGAAGAGAAGACGAGAGGAGATTAGTATAGAAGTCGAGGTCTAATTTCGCTTCAATACATACCTCAGTTGCAGATAATAGAGAAGTTTCGCTACTTTATCACTAAAGGAGAGGAAAGGGAGGAAAAGAGACAAAACTTAATGGCATTGCGTCTGAATATGCAATAAATTATAGCATATAATTGTATTAAATCAAAAACACTATTATTTTTCGCTCCAATTAAACCAATGCTTACCTAATGAACAGATAAGAGTCGACATAAAATTGTACCCTTAGATGAACGCCAAACAACGATTTGCCGGTGTTGTCGACCCCCTAATGATCAGAAGATCAGACATCAGATGATAATTAGCCTTCAGTTAGGATAATAGTGGTTAGAATTCATTACATTATTTTGTAGTTTCCATTGTTTTGGCGCATATTTGCACAGCTTTTGGTTGGGATCGAGAAATAAAAACGAATCTGAAAGAGAAGTGAAAATCAAAATTATGGCCAAAACTCTTAGCCTATTATCAAAGGTATGCACTGAAGGATAACTTTTCCCAAACGCTTCCCATTTATCCCATGAGAACCTATTCAGAGGCTCAGAGGCTCTGAAGTCACTGCAGTTCACTATTAATATTCATTATATAAAAACGACACAAAATTATAATATGAAAAGCAAAACAACTATTTTATGATAATATAGTTTGAAAAGTATTTTTATAAAAACATTAAAATATAATCTAAACGTAGAGGGAATGACGGACTGACCCGTTCTGATGGCGAGTCCGAAGAGCTCTGTTTGGTTGAGGGCCAGGAATTTGCAGATCTGTGCGAACAACTCATTGACTTTGCTTTTGACCTAAAAGACATCAAACGATTAATAATTAGATTTCGACTGAAGAGTGAAAGTATTTGAGAGGAAAGAAAAGGAAAGAAAATTTTAATTAGATTTCACATAATTAAAGCCAAAAAGAAGACAATAAAAGCGAAGCCAACATTGGTTTTATGGTGTGCTTCGAAGGAAGTCATACCTCGACAACGAAGTAAAGCGTGTCCTCACTCAACAGGTTTACGGCCACAAACTTCTTGTCGGTCGGGAGCTGTGAATCGCAGGTCGAATAGACATTACGCCTCATTGTCTGCTCGTTTTCACGTCTGACTGAATAAAAAATACATCGAATAAGTGTTTGTATGAATAACTAGATTGCAATTGGCTTTTGTGTCGCCCCGAACGCCGTCGATAATTGATTTGAGTGGCGATAATCGTTCAATATTTCAATTATAGAGCCTTTTAAGTGACGCCCAAAAACTTAAAACTAATGAAAATATAGTAATTTGTAATCAATTAAATGTTGTAATGGTTTGGCATTTATATGACAACAATTATATGAATTGTTTCGATGATAACGAACTGAGCTCTCACTCAAACACCAGGATTAGACTAAAACAAACGGAATTCTCAACTAATTCTTATTAAATAATTGGTCCGATTATCAGACAAACCAAAAGACAGTTTTATTACTTTTGGAGCCAACGATAGCTTACCTAACAAGAGATGAAAAGCCTTTCCAATGATTTTCATTATAACAAACAAAACATAAAATAACTTCTATTTTATCAGACAATTACTGAACTGAACTAAAACTCACTTAAAATGAGAAAATAATAATTTTTATCTCCAGAGAAGCGGTTCAGAGTTGAATGGTCTGGAATGCAATGCAGAGGAATGCGATTCCGCTGTTAGGCATTGAGACAAATGTGCACAGAAGTGATCAGAACAGTGATCAACGAGTGGTCTAACCAAGTGATCCAAGTCTGGCCATCAATGATCAACCATCACAACCATCACAGCTATGTTCACCTATTGATCAACTACTTTGAGGCCACTTTGCGAGCAATTGCTCTTACATTGAATCCACTTTCAGACCACTCAATGATAGCACAACCGAACCAAACATTCTCTTCTTATCTCTCAAACAAACGGCTCAAACATATTATGACTAAACAGATAACAAAATGAAAATAAAGAATAATTTTACGTAAAAATTGTTATAAACTTTTAATAACGATTAGTAATTCATGATTTAAGTGAATGCAATCAATCATATCTTTGCTATTATTAAATCTAAAATTCAATTCTCCTCTTAATTGATAGACCAAAACATTTTTGTTGTTCTCAAAGCGAACCCAAAATTGCATACATTTTAACGTAATTTCATAGCAAAAGTGGTTTTCCTTAATATTCTCATCGATTTGTTTCGTTTTTAAGATAAGATTATACGACGAGAACGGAATCGCAATTCAATTGTCAATAGTTAGGAAAGTATTTTGAGGAATGAGAGGAATACTTTTGGAATACCTCTTTGAGTGAGAGGTGGGGCACAACGGGCACAACCACTGCACTCACTCCAGGATAGCCTCCAATTAATCTCTTCTCTCAATGAATACTTTGTAACTAAAATTAAAACTATTGTTTGGAAATACTTTTATACTCTGAGAGTCAATGAAATTTGAATTAAAGCAAAAGTTTCGCTTTGAATGTATAACACAATGAAACAGAAATACAATGTTCAGCGCATTCCTGACTCGATTAGCACTACGGCTATGGCTATGGTGTGCCGGCTCTGGCACTCGCATGGCTGGGGTGGGAGTCGACCACTTGTGAGCGACTCTACAAAGAACAGGACAACCGAACTGAATAGACAACTGTAGACAACAGACCACAAGACCAGGATTTGATAATTCAAATGTTTCCAAAGCATCCGTTTTTGTATCATTTGAATTGAAAATTTCAAAATTATTTCAATGAGTCTATGAAATAGTGAATAATTATTCAGACATTTGTTCAAATGGATTGGGAATCGGGAACAGAGAAGAACAATGGGTCGGTTCAGTCGACAGAGTTGGCAAAGTTCAACACCAGAGCCTAAACTGAGAGCCAACCGATAACGTGAACTAAGTTCACGGTCTTAGGTGTGAAAAGAGATTCATTTGTTTGCTATTATAACAAAACGCTAACAAATTTGTTATCAATCGTTATATCAATCGTTAGATTCATTCGCAATGTATTGAAAAGCATAGAAAAAATGTTTCATTGAAACAGCGAATGAATGTTATGAATGTTAACCTATTTTTTCATTGCAAACATTTTTTTATTTCTAAACTTATTTCCTTTTGACACTCACTGCGGAAACCTCGAGGAATTGGTTTATGAAACCTAAATACCTGTTGAAATCTGATTCAAATCTCAGATTAATTTTAATTGAATTTGCAATAAATTTAAATCAATTTCATCTTTGAATTTAGATTTGGATTTCTTAGCACTCTTTAAGATTGCGATGAATTGCGTCAAATGTTTGGCAACTTTTGTCGAATTCACTCCTTTTGGAGAATTATTTCGAGGGATTTGTCGGACAAACGACAAACACATTTGGATTGAATGAGTGATTCATTTGATCCAAATTAGCGAATAAGTAAATAAATGCGAATAACTGTCACAAATTGAATAACTAGGTGATATTAAAATCATATTCAGGTGATATTTCCTAAAGCCATTGGCCCAGATGCCCGTTATGCCCATGTTGTGCAAAAACACATTCATGTTTTGCTTTCACAAATGTTTTGTACGCTTAAAAGCGAATCGAATTAATTCAGAAAATTCTTGAAATATTTATTTTTGCAGCTCTGATGCAAAACAACAACAAAACACATCGCATAACAACTTTTATCGTCGCCTCAGTTCAAACATATTTGTAATTTAAATATGGAATAAATTAAAGGATTTTTTGTTTGTATAAAACAAATTCCATCGAATTATTGGCTCAAAAATGCAATCATTAATTCCAGGTCTGAGTCATAACAGAATTATTTTTTGGGTAATGTTTTTCGAGTGAAAAAAAATGATTTCATTATTTGGAAAATAGTGAATACATCTGACGCTCAATCAGACCATTATATTATCAAACGTTTTGATATTCAAAGTATTTGAAGTCGAGTGCCGTTCCCTCAGAGAAATTCATTTCCAACCGGGTATTTGAAAATCATAACAATTAACATATCTTTCTCTCTTTGGTATTCATTCAAACCCACAATACGACCGAAAATTACAACGAAATGTTCGGTCGAATGAATAGCCGGACAATTGACGGAATAATAGAGGGAATTGAAAACCGATTCGCTTCTCATTGTTTGAGAAATACGTTAGAAACTAGTAATGAAAATCGAGATAGAGATGAAACCGAAAGTTTGGTTGAGTCCCAAACCGAAAACGTATTCATTCTAAACCATTAATACATTCACTCACAGCTATATTATTGGCTCAATTGGACTGTTGTATAAACTTTGGGCTCATTTCTCTTCCCTTCTCTTCCCCACAAACATAGAGTGTATTAACTCTCTGTAAAACTCTCACCAAATATATTCTCTATTTATTATGCCTTCGAATGGCATCGAAACCAATACTAACATAATTTCAGTTAAGTCAGCCTTTTTGTGAGTTATGTTGAGCTCGAGTACCGGCTCAGACCCCGGAACCCATGAGGTCAGCAAAGATTATAGTCACGGAACCGAACCTCTTGTGAGCTATGGCTCAGCGCTGGGCCTCTTATGGCCATTAAAATACTTATGTAAAACAATTTTCCCTCAAATGTATGGATCGGACCAGAAATCGAGAGTTAGTCCACTCTTTGGATGATTCGAAGAAACCATTAAATCAAATATTGTTGGGGAGAGAGAGAGAGAGAGAGAGAGAGAGAGAGACCGTTGATTGGAAGAGAGTTTTCATTAAAAGTTTAAGGCATTAGAAATGGTAATAAAGATAAAATAATTTGGTTGGCGTTTGCAATGAGTTCCCATTGAGTGACACTTCAGGCAATCGTACGAATCGAGTGATTTTAGCCAAAAACCTTTTCCCACACATAAAGAGGAGAAAAAAGTTGCCAAAAGTGCTACTGATTTGCTAAAATACAAGACTCGATGAATCACTAGTAGTATAGATGTCTGTCCGTCACGAAGATCTTAATTGAGCCCAAAGTAAGGCAGAGATAGAGAAAGAGTGCGTTAAATCACTTCAATGGCATTCAGTGAATGGCAATACAATGGCATTCAAATGCAATCCAATAATTACTGATTCGAGTGAAACCATTCATAGCATTCCTCTCATATGCTCTTCAAGTGATAACACAAATGGGAAACAAATGTAATTTATATTACATTAAGTTATGAAAGAATAAGTCTTTTTGACGAATGTCTTATTCAAAATAACACTTACGGAGAATTGGAATTAAAATCGCAGCAAATAATTGAATCCGAGATAACACTCAATGCTATGAAAAATAGTTTTGTTTTTTCACAAGACTTGAAGTCAAACACAAAAAAGATATTCTCAACAAATAATAAAAGTTATAAACACATTGAAAAAATCGACGAATTTTCCTCAACTCTTCACTCGATTAAAAAAGTGACTAAAAGTCTTGTCTGAGCGCCAATACAAGCGATGGTTAGGCACTGGAAGTGTTCTCTGTTTGAGCCAATACTTGGACTCAATATTCTTAACTGATTTAATAGTGAGTCCTCTCTGTTGGACACAAAAATGCAAGGATTTGTTGCTCTCGAGAGCTAATCGGGAGATCAATAGTTCCCATGAAATCCCATCCAAACTAATATAAAATATGCGCCACTTTTAATGCATGGCATGCGTGGGGAATGGCATCGAATGGATGTATACTTCTTGTGGTGTGCGCTCCGACTTATTTGGGTGGCGCCTAACATTCCATCGCCGCCGCACTCGAATTCCTAACCATTCCTATCCATTGCTATCCACTGAGTCTACCATTCATTTAGGATAACACGGCTTTTATGACCGACCGGTGCGCACACTTCTCAATGCCAGACCTTTTCAACCCTTTATTACTGGAGTCGTATCTGCGCTCGAATTACATATTTTTACGATTAGCTAATAAAATGAGTTTCTCTTACAAAACCTATCCTTAAGTCAAATAATGATATAACACATCGTCGAAGGGAATGAAAAATGAATATCGAATTAACCATTAAATTATGTTTCGATACTCTTTTGGCGCTTAAAATACCACTTCTTCTGTACTCTTAGAGTCTTAGACAGAGATGGACAGAGGCTTTAAATGGGTCGGACGTGCGCTCGACCTCTGTTTATGAGCCAATCAAATACAGGAATGAAATTATATAAATTGAAAGCTTTATATAAATATTATCGTATTTTTAGTCAATTATCGATTCGATGAGAAGTAATGAAGAATACCTATGAATAACTGATTCCCGGTGCGCATCCCCGGCACACAGGTATGCATAAGCTGTTTAAAGAGAAGCGATGAGGAAAATTCAGTTTTATTCGGTGTAAAGTTTGTTTCGATGACTAATGAAATGCATTATTGACAACAAATTTCAATAAAATAATTTATATTTCATGATAATAATAATAAAAAACTCGATTCATATGAAGTGAATCGAAATGGTATTCAATTTGTTTCTTCCGATCAGAAGATTAAAGCAATAGATGAGAAAAATGTTGAGATTTTTTTAAAAGTAAAATATATTTATGAAAAGTGGGCGCTCTTTCGATCGCATCGCAAGTCTTCACAAATACTGCATTTGAATGAAGTCTTTCTTAAACTAGTTTTTATTGAGAACTAGATTTTGGTCTCATATTTGAAATAATCTTCAAATGAATAATATATGGAAACATTTCAGAGGACAGGGGTTCGGATGGTTTGGACGCTTGAATAACTCGATAAAACGATTGCTCTCATGAATGAGAGATGTGTTTCATCTCTTGTCATAAGACAGTGACAATTGATTGTGAGAAAAGTCCTCTTTTCAAATGCAAATCACTTCTAAACAGCAGTCAGTCGTTAAAGAGTGTCGTCCAGTGTTTGCCTCTTTGTTAGCCTTTAGTGAAGAACGAGAGGACAGAATAAGCGAGGACTGAATGCCAGTTATGCCAACCATTTAATAGATTATACGATCCGATAGGGAATCCAGTTCTCGATGTTCTGCCAGTTCTTCCACTTCTGGCCCAACACTCAGACCTCATATCTCTTTCTCTTCAATCATATCCTAAGCAAAAGCAATGGTCTCTAAACTGAAAGCTAAATATTTTAATTATAATCGTTTTCGACTTAAAAAGTCGTTTCAATTATTCGCAACAATTAAAGTAATTTAGTGTTTGAACGCAAAAACAATAAAAAAAAGTTAAAACATTTCACTTTTGTTGCCTTGATTTGAGACCCAAAAGGAGACCGTAATCTAAAACTTGAGTGCAGTCATAATCACAGCAATCATTGAAATTATTTTAATGTCAAATATTTATAGGAAGTATTGAAGTCATTAAAGTCATTAAATTACGTAAAAAGCGATGGAATTTTTCATATAAGGGATTATTTCTCATTAAATATCTCTTCAAATATATATTTCATTAAATACTATACTTTTATGTTCGAGAAAATTGTCTGAAAAACAGTGAATGCGATAGAAATGAAGCGAATCTTTCGGTAATCACACGACCGAAGCCGAAGTGGCTTTTGCTCGGGTCTGCCGAAGAATAAATTGTTCTTTTTTGAGACCATTTATCACTCGATTATAATTTTGGTTAAAAATGTTTTAAACCGAGAAAGTTTTGCCAAAATTAATGACATTGACCTTAATTCTCGATATAAAAAGACAGGCATT
>JAQGAJ010000337.1:0-16604 GCA_034689365.1 Liebstadia similis | reverse complement strand
GAATTAATTAATTATTGACATTATTTTATATCATTTATCGCTTCTTCGGGTATCAGAAGATTGCGATCAAAATAATAGACTGTGAACTCAATTCAGAGGACTATCGCTATAATAAAGATAATAAAGATTTTAATTTTTGTATCGCTTTATCTAAATGTTAACCAACTCTTCGGTAAAAGTGTCAAAAAATTGTTTTTAGTCTAATATTTTAATTCAATAAATGAATTACAATTTATTGTCGATTTGTCGGTAAAATTGGATAAAATATAAAATACAAATCATGCGATTCTCCAACTCTTGTATGGACTCAAATAAAATAAAATCTAATGACAAATGAATTGAAATAAATTAAAAATAAATCAGTTATCGTCGAAGAATGGGTGAGTCAGGGCTTTGCTGGCCGTCCATCGATACTTAGGATTCGGATCCAGCAGTTTGTCTAACAAATCATAGGCCGTGTCCGGAGCGGCAAAAGATGGATCATTTCGGAGCCGTTCGCAGATATTTTTCAAATTCATTGGCGAGTATTCGTTGGAAATGATAACAGTTTTGTTCAGGTCTTTGGCCGCTCTCTGGACTCTCTTAGAGCCCAAGACTGCAATGATTTCAGCCAAAGCTGTCATATCGTCGATATTCCTGAAGAAGGGATATCTTCCGGCAAGAAGTGAAGCGAAGATCACTCCTGCGCTCCAAATGTCTAACAATGTTGTCTGCAATAAATACTTGAGAAGGA
Organism: Liebstadia similis; assembly: GCA_034689365.1. Lineage (NCBI taxonomy): Eukaryota > Metazoa > Arthropoda > Arachnida > Sarcoptiformes > Liebstadiidae > Liebstadia > Liebstadia similis. The sequence goes on along the minus strand of JAQGAJ010000337.1, from coordinate 15,871 downwards.
CTTCAGGCGCCCGAAAGCCAGGCGTTCCGGCTCTCGGAGCGACCAGTTCTGGCTTTGACTTACAAACACTGCAGACCTGATTGGCTTTAAGGCACTCACAGTTCAGATCATTTGTGTTTTGCTTATAAGTTGTTTTCGCCTTTTTCTGAACCGATTTATATCTCGATTTAGGCGTTTCGTTCACTTCTTTCGGTATCATATCTTTGGTCTCATTCATCAAATCTTTGTTTAGATTCTTCATTAATGTCTTGGGAGGTGTTTCGGGAATCATAGACAGTCCACACTTGACTGGTGTCGTTAGTGTGTCGGCGATGACCTGAGGCCGAGTGTTGGGAGACTTCGGTGATTTGAAAACTGTCGGAGTTATTGGAGAATTAAAAACACTGGACTCGACATCAGATTCAATGCGAGCTCTTTTCGGAGCAATTCTTGTTCTGTCGACGAGTTTGGCCTCATTTCGAGATCTTTTTCTAATTTGCCACTTATTGTCGTTATTGGCAGAAGTGGTGCAATCGATTAGTGCCAACCTCTTTGATTGCTTATGTTCGGGAACCTGTCCTAAAGTGTCCGGTATTTTGAACCTATTGTCGATCGGTTTTTCTTTATTTGAGTGCAATCTTCTAAAAGCACTGTTGGTGTGAGTTCTGACCAGTAGTTCCCTCTCATATTGTGCTAATCCGAAGTCCACTAAAGCATATCTTCGAGTCTTTCTGTCGTATAAGAAATTCGCGGGTTTTATATCTCTATGAATGACACCAAAGCTGTGGACTCTTTCGAGAGCTATCAATAGGTTTTTCATATAGTGTTTCACTTCTTCTACAGTCAAATGATTGACATAATCAGTGAACTTTTGGTGAGGAAATATCGGCATTACTAGGACTGTATGTCCGCGAGAGTAGAAGCAGGTCTTGATTCCGATTATATTATTAGTGCCGCCCATATCTCTCAAGTATCTGATCTCCGAAGCGATTCGGGACGGCCTTATGGTTGGGATCACATACTTTAGAGCGTATTCTTTACTCGAGTTATGGAGATCTTTGGCTCTGAAGACCTTAGAGAAGGTTCCCTCACCGAGTTTGCCGCACACCATGAAGTGACGGCTGATGTCGGGTATGGTCGACAGCATTAGCTTCACGTCTGAGTCGTTTGTGTCCTCCACTGAAGAGCGACAATCAATGAGTCGTTCATCAGATAATCAATTTCTTACCTTTCTTTGGGTCTTCGATCCGAAGGGAACTAAACTTTGTGTTGTTTTTAAGAACAAATCGGGAACTGTTTGTCGGTGTTAGCGATGGACTCTTCTTCAGCGGATGACTACTGAATGCCCGAACGATCTGATTGTTGACAATTGGTTTACAACTGATCTGAGAAGTCATCGGTCGGTCATCTTTGGTCGCCTTTCGTTTGAGAATGCGGTCCATAATCCTCTTGTTTTCGGTCGAGAGTTCACTGTCGGCCGAAAAGTCAACCGAAATCATTGTTTTACGAATGGATTGCAAAACGTCTTAATCTTGTCTTTGGATCTAATTATGACTAAAATATAGTTAAAGACAACGATTTGTGTCCAAAGAGTCGGTTCAATGAATGGCAGTGAAAGGCAGTGATTGAGCGCCAAATCAACTCTCGATTAGCGCCAAAAGAGTTCAAAAGTTTTGAACCTTTTTATCCCAAAAGTGTTCATAAATTATGTTTTAAACGGATTTTTGATTTGAGTTTTCAATTGAAAGTAAATATAATTTATATTTAAATTAATTAGTTTTGAATTTAGTTTCAATTGTGTTCTTCCTTCGTATCAATAGTTGTAATAATCAATTGTCTTCAGTGTCGAACAGTTGATGCCATTCTTCTTCAGTGGACATCATTTGTGATCAATTCTCTCAAAGTTTACCAAAAAATTTGAATTTATTTTGATTTTTAAATTGATTTAAATTTAATTACAAAATGGGTTTATTCGACGATTCGGACGATTCAGTCATAGAATTACCGCTATTAAAGAGAATTAACGCCAAAACGAAGACATCTAATGATAGATTGAATCCTTTGGTTGAAAGCCCCGAACCGACCACAAGCCGTCTCCCGATGGACATCAATGACATTTCTAATCATACGCTTAATCTGGATTCAGATGAAGACAATGACAGTCAGCCGACAATCGCTGCAAACGATGTGTCAAACGATTCAATTGAAGTCATCTTCTGTTCGCCGACCGATCAAAACAAAGACCCGATTGAATCAAATCAAAACAATCTCTTGGTATAAGTATACTTTATAGGGAAGTTGGAATTTCTCGGTGAAAATTGGTGGACAGGTAGTTTAGAGGGTGGGGATCATGAATATCATATTCATTTTTGGGGCCGGTAAGTGGTTCTGGAGATATCCAGGTCCACATTTCCCATTTAAACATGTAATAAACAATGAAATAAGGGTTCAGGATTGGGCGTGCAACAATATAATTATTGAATTTTGATTATTATTCTATTAAAATGTTTGGACTAAACTTCTTAGAGTTGTTTGTTCTTTTCGATAGTGGACATGACCTTATGATGGTGATGAGGAAGAATATTTTTGTGACTTCTATTTGGTTTGGTTAGGTTTCGGTTAGGTTTGGATTAGGTTTAGGTTAGGTTTGGATTAGGTTTAGGTTAGGTTAGGTTAGGTTAGGTTAGAAAAGTATTTGGCTTTTAATTGGTTATTGTTGGGCGCGCTTTGATATAATTGTTTACTTTAACATCTATTGGTTTTTATTATGGGCAAATGGGAAATGTGGACCTGGATATCTCCAGAACCACTTCCCGGCCCCAAAAATGAATATGATATTCATGATCCCCACCCTCAAAACTACCTGTCCACCAATTTTCATCCTGAAATTCCAACTTCCCTATAAAGTATACTTGTTCCGGAGGTCGCTCTCGTCACGCGCAAAGAAGTCCAATCACTTGATCGCAATAAGTGGTCCAACCATTTCTGCAACCGATTACTTCACTGTCACCTCTTCGGAAGTCAGGTCTTCTGTTTGGATACCAATTCTGTTCCAATGCTATGAAACACTGAATCACTTTCAGGCCAACGATTGTATCGATCGATCGGTTCCAAATTCACACCAATGATGGACTTCGATGTGAGGAATGATTGGAAGACGTTTGGAAGCAATGACTGATCGGTTTGGGAGATAATCAAGAAGTCAATGGTCAGATCAAATCAATTTCAACTTCACCGACACTTTTGTCAATCATTTTTGAAATATATTGTTTGAAATTTTTAACAAAAACTTTTAATTTTTTCTAATTTCAAAAATTATCAAAAAATATTTCAATTGTTTCTCATTTTTTTTGTGAGAAATAATTTTTGAAATCAGTTTTCATTATTCAAATCATTTCTAATTTTTACCAAAACTTCAATTCTTCATCAAATCCTAAACCAAAGAAAACTTTACACTAAAATCGATTTTACATAGAATTGCAGTCAATTTGTGATTAAAGTGAGTGAATCATCGATAAAGGCTTTGCTGAAGTTAGTGAACGAAACTTCAGCAAAATTCTGTTGAGACCGAAGACAAACATAAAGTGTATAATAATAAATAGATTGAATGTCTTTTAATAGAAATGAAATACAAATACTGTCGATGAATGTCATATCTTTTGTCAACAGAATAATTAAGAATCAAAACTAAACAATAATTACAAATAAAGTAAATAAATCTGAGAAATAACTATAAATGAAGTCATTTGTCTGTTTCTGTCTGTTGTCTGTTTGTCCCGAACTTGCGGTCCCACTCTTCGAACTGTTGAAGATCTTCGGGACAAACGGATGGTTTGACGACAACCAGTTGTCTGAGAAAGTCTTCATAAGTGATGCTTCGGATGTGGTCGTCGTCGCCGTTATCTTCAAGAGTATTATTGAATTTCTCGCGAATGCCTTCCATCGCGGCCTCACTGCACAAGAGTTTCATATCGGCGCCGGAGTAACCGTCAGTCATTTGGGCCAAACTCTGAATCTGTTCGTCGGTCAGTGAGTGTGTGACACCGTTTTCAGGCCGAAGACAGTTCCGAATGAGCTGATCCCTAGCACTCTGGTCCGGAAGACCAATATAGAGTCTGGCGGTCAAACGACGGCGAGCGGCGTCGTCCAAGTCTTGCGGCCGATTAGTCGCACCAATTATCAACAGCTTCTCTTCCATAGCTGTGGACACGCCTTCGAATTGCGTGAAGAACTCTGTTTTCATTCTACGAGACGACTCGTGTTCGGAATCGCAACGAGACTTCAATAAAGAATCGATTTCGTCGATGAAGATGACTGACGGCTGTCGGGCGCGCGCGACTGCGAACATGGCTCGGATGGTCTTCTCTCCCTCACCGACCCATTTGCTGTTGAGTGTGGACACAGTTATCTCGAAGAACGTCGACTGTGTCTCAGATGCTATCCATCGACCCAGAAATGTCTTTCCAGTTCCGGGCGGACCGAACAGCAAAATGCCTTTCGGAGGCTTTCGGATACCAGTGAAGAGATGGGGTTTTTTCAGCGGCAATATTGCGATTTCACAGATCTTGGATTTGGCGTACTTCAGACCCGCCACGTCTTGTCGTCCAATCGGTTCCAAACGAGTTATGATCTCGTTTTCAATGGTTTCGATCAAATTCTTGTCGATACCCTTCAGATGCGGATCAATGTTCTCTTCACTCGAGTCCTTGTTTTGTCCATTAACCGCATCTTTGAGGGGAGGTTTGAACTGCTGAAGAGCTCTTCGGGCAGCTGTCATATCAACGGTTCCGGTATCGAAATCTTCTAAAACTTTCTTCTCGTATCCACTAATGAAACTAATGTTCTTTCGGACGGTTTTCGTCTCATCTTTGGAACGAATTTCAGTCACTTTCGGCATAATTGGACGAAAAATTCCCGACACTTTCGGGGGAGACGTGAGTGGGTTAGAGGTCTGTCCAATGGCCGGTCCGCTGACACTCGGCTGCGCTGTAAGACAGAGAAGAACGTAAACAAAGATAATATAAACTATTTCTTACGAAAACCACTCTTAAAAGACGGGATATTATCGAGGATCGAAGACTTCTTCGTTTTGCCGTTGGAGTCCATTTCGTCTTTGAGACCATTCTTTCTTTTTCGTTTCGCTTTGACCGTCGGCTTCTTAATGACCACTTGAAGCACCTGACAGTCATCGGAGTCGTCCATCTTTGGAGTGATGTCTAGCTTTTCGAGGAGTTTGGTCTTCGACAAAGAATACAAATGTGACTGATATTCAGCTAATGGCCAATCGGAACGGTCTTTGAAGACAATCTCCGACAGACGTTCACTCAGGTAAGTGTTTTTGCCGGCACTTGAGTCCAACTCTTCTCCCAATTGGGACAACAATTGATGTCTTTTTAGATCAAAAGCCGATTGAGATGTGAATTGATCTCTGAGTCCATTCAACTGAAAGATTTGGCTCCGAATTGAGTCCGTCTTCAGTGACCGTTGTCTCTCAGACTCTTTGCAATCGATCAGATACTGAAGATGTTTGTCGAAGCCATCCATGTCTTTGAGAGGCGATTGTCTTCTTCGATGGTTTCATAGAAACAAAACATAAACAAACGAATTCGCGCCTTCAGTCTGAGAGACGTCACAAATGAATATTTGGCTCTATTTAACAGTTTGTTTCACACCTAATATGATTCAGTCTATGGTATAAAAAAGACACAAATTTTCGGACAAAGCGTTTGGTATTTGAGGACTTTATTTGTTTTCAAGAATTTCTTTACAGAATATTCTTTACAAGAATTGTTATCAATAAATGTTGACCGGGTTATCGAGGGTTAGAATTGCCTAAAATGTCTTGAATGTTAGGTTTGGCACACAAAAGGCGATTAAAATTCATTTTCATTAGAAATTTGGTAACAATTATGTTGGAAAATGAGATCGATTTACAAAATTTGGCAAATTATTAATTATAAATACATTTAATTATTGACCATTCTGTCTGGAATATTGTGCCATGATCAATTTAACATTCAATTGTACCATGGTGATTTCCAAAATAAGTTTACCCACTTATTTAACCAATTGTATCGTTTAAATTGTTTGTAAAACATTATTTCTCTGTTTTCGTTTGTAGAATCTATAATTGTAAAGTTATTATAGATAATTTCGAGACAAGTAGCGAGATATTACCTTTATCATAGTTAAAAAGTGATTTAGCTGAGAGTTATCGGCGGAACAACGAATTCCAATCGGTTCTTACGTTCATTCTTTTCGACATCCAATCGGATTCCACATGACTTTCGGGTTATATAACTGACTGATAGGAAGAGTGAGAACAACAAACTGGTTATGACTAGAAAGGCCCCGAAGATGGTCAGCGAGAGGTAGAGTTCGCTGTATTGGCCACTCGACGCGAATATCTTGCGAAGAGGTCGGCCAAAGTGGTCGCCATACGAGTGCTCGAACGATATGTTTATCGAAATTGGAAAGTCATCGCTGTCCAGACTCATTCTTCTCAAATCAATCAAGATAATCAAGATAATTGTGCGTTTGAATGATTCAATCAAGAATTGTGTTTAAGAATAGCATGCGATTCAAAAATTCCGATACATTGCTAACCAAATATCGATCGGAAGAGGTGTCAGTCATGCGTCCGATCGTCATCTCTGATGGATTCGACCAATCATTGACTGAAAGACAGATTTGAATTATAGATTCATTGTCTCTATTGCTTTGTCCTCTTCATTGGTGATCAAATAAGATAATATCTTAATCGATGAGTTCTTTGCCTATCAAAAGGTGATTCCATGTTTAGACAGTAATAACAATTCACCAGTTCTTGGAATCTAATGACTCGGTTGACCTCAAATACTCCGATGATTAGTGCAAACAAATTATTTGTCTTTTCTTTCGTGTAATAAATGAATAAATATTTCAATGAAATTGCTATGAAATGGAAATAACGGACTCAAAGATGAAATATTTTTCAAATGATTTGACAAAATTCAATGAAAAGGGATTTGAAATTCAAATGTTATTATTTTTGGGCCGATTTTGTCCCCGATATTAGTGCCGATCCGATTGTAAGACAATCTGTACTCTTGTGTTATGCAATTCTTAACTTTGATTATCTCATAGTTAATAAAGTTTGACATAACTTACTTTTATCATGTTATCTCTTTATTGAGAGTTCATTTAAAGTTAAATACTGAACGTTCACATCCTTTGAATCACGAACTGATCACGAATTGGACTCAATCTTATAATTATTCCACTCAAGAGATAACTTATCTGTCATTCGTGCGAAACGATTAATTAGATTTGTGGATATAATCCGAGTGTTATATCAAATTAATGTCCGAATCAGTAATTTTAAGATCGATTTGTTTTCTTTGCAATTAATTTTGATTGAATGCGATATCGTTTTGATTGTTAACGAATTTTTTATCAAATTTCGTCTCAAAATATTGTTTTACAACTCTGTTGTTCGTCATTACATATGATTATATGCTGAGAAAAATTTGCCGACTCTTTGAAAAAGGTGTTGGAAGTGGTTGGTGACAGAAGATTCGAAGATAACAAACGATAATATCTTTGCCTTAAACTAATTTAATCACTTTATAACTGAAGACAAGATTACAGAACACTATCAGAACATAAATTATTACCGAATTCGTCATTTAATTATTAATTGCTTTATTGGAATTGAGTTTTATTAGTAAATCAAATAAAACTTCAGTTCATTATTATATAAGTGATTGTTTGCAAAGCGTTTTGCATCAGATTCTCAGCAACCGATTGACTGTCAGCTCGAAAATTGAACTTTTCTTTAGTTGCAATCAAACCACTGTTTGTTTTGCTATTAAACCATTGATTTGTCAATTGTTTTCATTACTATTAAAGACATTTAAAATAGTCTTTTATTTTTGAGACAACGTTCCGAAGAGTTTTATATGATTTGATTTTATGCATCAAAAATCAAAACTTAATTACAGACGAATATCGAGAGTCAGAAAAAGGATAAAAGTATTGATAACTGGAGTCAAACTATGAGCGCAAGACTTACGGAAATCGATTTGAATGATAACTCTGACCGAGCGATGAGAATCGCTCAAAAGGAGAAGATGGCCACTGACCAGAAGCCCGCCCGACAAGAGAGCAGAGATGCCGACCGGGATCTCGCGGGTATGCTGGCCAGACACCGATCGGAGACTCTCCGCAAGAACAGTGTGGCCGTGACCAAGCACCACAAGGCCGAGCTCGAGATCGGTCGCGATAACTTCTCCCGAACAGCTTCGATGGTCTCCTACTTATCGGGTGTAGAAGAGGACGAAATTATTTCAAACACCTATAAATATGTGACGACTGCGGTCCTCTGGTTCTGTTACTTTTCCTTGGTGAGTTTTAATCAATTCCTTATTTAGTATGAAATGAGCCTTGTTAAATTATATTATAGAATCGTTAAACTTTCTCTTTGTTAGCTTGTTAATTTGTCAAAAGTAGCAGATTTACAGTGTTCCCAAAAATATGATAGCGGAGATAAAAATTGAAATCTAAAGATAATTTTTATTTGAAGAATAAATTCATTGAAAAAAGGTCATTAAAGGGAAATTCATGTAATGGGTATAACTCGTGCAGAACTCTTATCGAAGAGAATGACTCGGTATTAATCAAAGTCTAATCGATGGAAATTTTCAAAATTCTAGGCATTAAATGACTACATATTTGGTCCGACATTCGACGACTTGTCTCACATTCTTGAAGTGTCTTTCGCCACAATTTCCTACTTCACGATCATTCGTCAGGTGTCCTACACGTGCGGTGCACTCGGTATGTGTTCCTATTGTTCCAACTTTGAAGGAAAGCAATCATTTCATTGAATTACGAAATTGAGGAAATTTTACGTCACATTTACAATACTTTTAATTACTTATATTTTTTTATTGGGATTATTTAAAAGTGGAAAAGAGTGTGCAATCAGTTCTTGTTATTTGTCGTTTAGTTTTAGGATAAGTCTATAAACATTGAATTGGTTTCCGTCAGATTTTTTTTATAAACATTCTGAGAAAAACAATATTTTGTTGAAAATAGAATTTTATGATTCAATTGTCATAACAGTGGAAGCTCTTGAGTCTTATCACTTACACAACACTTCCATAACCCTAACTAACCCAAACTCATGATTAGGTGGATTTGCCTTCAATTACATCAATCGACAGCTATGTTTGGCCACTTTGTTGATCATCTCGGCCTTTACACTGATCGCTACCCCATTCGCCCAATCAATAAACATGTTTTACGTAATCGGAGCGATCAATGGGTTCGCCGCCGGCGCCTGCGATATAGGATTTCATGTCTGGATCATTGAAATGTTTGAGGACGGAGGCGGACCTCTCCTACAGGCCCTCCACTTCTCTTTTGGCCTCGGAATAACCATCGCTCCCACAATAACGGCCTCATTCCTCTCAGGAGAGGGATCGGAGTGTTCGAGTGCTGAACCAGAAGAAGAAACACTTGGATCTCACTTTCTTAAGGTAAGACAGAAATAGAATGAGTGTTCGGCAAAAGAGTGTTAACCGAATCCCTCGAATAGAACACGACATCGGAAACCCATTCATACGTAAAGAACCAAATTCTTTACATTCCTTACGTGATAATTGCGGTGATAGTCTGTTTGGGTGGTATCGCACTATTGGTGCTCTACATCTACAGGAAGTATGTCCCGCCCCGTGAGCCCAAAGCCCCGCCGGCTTTCGCCGAAGAAATGCCTAAAGAGTTGACGCGATCTGAGAAGTTCCAGCTGTGGAGGGAAAACATCCCCTCTTCGTATTCCTTCTTCTTGATTTGTTTCGGATCTTTGCTTCTTATGATCTATTATGGTTTGGAAGTGACATATTTCCAATTCATGGCACAATTTGTTACGGCGACACCCCTTCCTATTCAAGGTAAACCATTTTGTATTTTAGATATTCCTCTCTAATTATCATCAAACTCCCAGGTAGTCTCGCAGCATATGTAGAGACGGCCACCGGAGCGGCATATGCTTTGGGAGGTCTACTCTGTATCTATTTGTCCACTCGATTACATCCGCAACAAATGATTTACTTTAATTTCGCGATTATAAACATCGGAAGCGTTTTACTAATTATATATTACACAAAATCTCTGCCATTCCTATGGATCGGTAATGTTTTGGTTGGACTCGGCTTCTCATCGACTTATGCCACTGCTGTAAGTATTCTAATGATCATTATTTTTGAATTATCTAATAATTTATAATCAAGTTATTTATAATTTTGGTCTTTTCCTCTTTTAGTACACTTTCCTCGAACATCATATCGTAGTGACGAATGCAATTGGGGTGAGTTTTACCATCTAAACAATGAAGAACTTATTTCACTGACCCGACACACATTTGTAGAGCATCTTCCTCTTGGCCAGTGGCGCCGGTACAGCAATCCTACCGCTATTCCTGTCCAGCATATGTCAAGAGCCCCAATCACTGATAATCATGTGCTTCGTGTGCGCAATACTGTCGGCAATAATATTCTTGGTCTTACATATGACAACAAATCTCAGGAGCAAACAAATCGATATGATTAAGAAGCAGCTCATCAAATACCCGGCCATTCTTCTGGGGTTCAGACAGAAGTCGTTCTCAATTTTGACACTTTGAGCAGTCTTTCGACTATTTTTTGAAATTTTAGTATTATTTTAGAACATTTTATTCGAGTGTTTCAATCGATGTATATTTTTTGTTCTCTTATTTTAACAATAAAATCATGTAATCTATTGGAAACCTCGATCATTGCCTTTCATATCTATCATTACTGTTCAATACATGGTTTGCCACACGTTTTTGCGAAAGACATCACTCTATCAGACATTTCCCGTCAGAGAGGATGGGATGTGAGGCTCGGTATCCCATTGTTGAACGTATTCAGTACAGGGTTTAGTGTTTTTGTGCATTTAAAAACACAATGAAAATAGTTATTACATTAGTTCTGATTGGTGTGAATCTCTTGAGTGAAGCCGATGGACAGACCAATTGTCAGAATACAGACATAAAGACATGTCGTGAGTGTATATCTCTGTCTAATCGATGCTTTTGGTGCGCAGACCAGGGCTTGCCTTCAGACCAGTCCCGGTGTAATAGCCAAGAGTTTTGGAGACAAAGCAATTGCAATAACATAGTGGGCGACAAACAGACCATCGGTCCGGATGTCAAAGAGAATCAACAGTTTAGCCAAGAAATGGAAAAAACGATTCAATTGAGGCCTCAAAAGGTCGATATCTCGATGAGAGCCGAGTCTGTGGTCAGGATTCCAATTCACTACAAACAAGCACAAGACTACCCGATGGACTTGTATTACTTGATGGATCTGTCTTGTACCATGCTCAAACACAAGGAACGGTTGGCCAGTGTTGGCCAGAGATTGGCTCAGACCATGAAGAAGACAACGCGAAACTTTAGAATTGGTTTCGGTTCGTATGTCGACAAACCTCTGATGCCGTTCTCAGCCTTTAAAATAGAGTTCAGTCTTCAATTGACTTTTGAATTGAACTAATTCTTCATTTGACAGACCAATCGAATGTACTCTCGGCCGGACTCGAGTCAGAGGAGAACCGCCTTATAGTTACAAACATCGGTTGTCTCTCACAGACAATGAGATCGAGTTCGTTCAAAAAGTTACTAATTCTGAGACCTCTGGAAATACTGATTCACCCGAAGGACTGTTGGATGCGTTGATGCAGGTCTTGGTCTGCAATAGAAATATTGGTTGGAGGAATCAATCGGATAAGATAATTGTTGTGGCCACAGATGAAGAGTTCCATTACGCTGGAGATGGAAGGGTTAGTTTGAGATGGAATTTCAATTGATTTAATAGAGTGAACAGTTGGCAGGAATTATTACCCCGAATGACGGTCGATGTCATATGTCAGACGATGGCAATTACACCCACTTTCACGTCTTCGACTATCCCTCTATGCATCAAATCGCCGAAAAGGGAAACCGATTTAATATAGTGTTCACAGTCGCCGATAGAGTTAAGCCCACGTATGAAATACTGGCCAACATTATTGGGAGCACTGCTCGGGTGGCTCTTCTGAGCGAAGACGACAACCACAATGAAGTCGTCAAACTTATCGAAGATGTCTACAGTAAGATCCGGTCTTCTGTTGAGCTCAAAGTAGAGAAAATACCCGATAATATCGAAGTCGAGTTATATTCTCGGTGTCAGAACAATAGACTGACGAAGACTTCGAAATGTAGTTATACTTCAAATAAAGAAAGCATTGAATTCGAAGCCAGAATCAGATTGAAGTCATGTCCCGAACCCGGAAAACCTAAGCCTTCGAATGCTATGATTAAGATCGGTATGTATTGAGTCTTTGCAATGATGGATATGGTTATCGAGATATTTTTCAATTATCACTAATCATTTCGTATATCCAGGTCTGGCAAACAATATAAACGAGAACATTGAGATCAATCTGAAAATGCTCTGTCAGTGTGACTGCGATAAGAGGGTTGAGAGCAACTCAAGGCACTGTTCAGGTCAGGGAAGTCTTGTCTGTGGTCTGTGCGAGTGTTACGGCAAGAAAAGCGGTGCCGACTGCAGCTGCGATCCCGACGAACCGATCGATCCCAAGGATCCGACAAAACATTGCAGAACTTCAAGTATTGTCCAATTCTTGTTTGTCTTTCTTGTTTGTCTAACTGATCCGATCCCACAGACAGTACCAGCATTTGCAACAATCGCGGGACCTGTGAGTGCGGCAGTTGTGCCAACAATTGTCAGTTCGGGTATTCGGGAAAACTGTGTCAGTTCGACGAATCCGATTGCTATCCAAACAATGATAAGAGCAAAAGGAAGTGTAACGGAAAGGGTGTTTGCGTTGAGGCCAAATGTAATTGCATAGAGGGATACACCGGAAAGTCTTGCGAATGTCCCCTCTCTAATAGCACGTGCATAGCGGGCAGTGATGGCGAAGTCTGTTCGGGAAGGGGTGAATGCAAGTGCGGTAAATGTAACTGTAAGTCAAGTAAAGCCACGGGTGAGTTCTGTCAGTTCTGTCCGAGTTGTGAGGACAAGAAGTACTGCAATCAGACATTTGAATGCGTGCCACAGATATGTAAAACCCTGTTTGGAAGTGTTGACAATTGCACTCAAACCTGCGATTTCGACTACACTCTGGTTAATACACTAACCGAAGAGGACAGCACTTCAACGACCGTTCCGTTCAAATATCAGTGCCATCAGAGGACTCTCGACAATGAGTGCGACATATCATTCATTTACGAGCGGACGGACGACGAAAAAAATAATCGCAAGTTCTTCAGAATCACAAAACCCATCAGGAATTGCAAGGAAAGAGTGAACTTAGTAGTCGTGTCGGGAAGTGTGGCCGCGGGTATACTTCTGGTCGGTATACTTCTGCTCCTGATCTGGAAATTATTGACCGAAATGTGGGATCGAAGAGAATATCATAGATTCCAGAAGGAAGTGGCGAAAACCAATTGGGAACAGGTTATTATCACCATTATTCTCTTGACTATACTATTATTGTCTTTCCCAGAATGAAAACCCACTTTACAAAGAGGCAAAGACAACATTTACTAATCCCATGTTCGGTAATCTGAGGGATAGAGCGACTAAAAGACTTTCCAGGTTTACCGAACGGTTCTCCCGAAGGTTTGACGTAAATAACTAGTCTTTCGATCTTCGGGTCAATTCACTGATATCTGAATAACCTTTCAATTGATTTATGAATACAGAAATAAAATTTAGATTCATTTCAAACCATTTGTTAATAAGACATAAATCAATTGAAGGCAGATGTTTGTCAAACATTGATTGTCAAGGCTTTTGATAATTCCCGTGTTTAGAATTTGCATTCGAGGGTATTTAAAATAATAACCCGATTGAGTTTCGGTGAATATTTGAATGTTTAAAACCTAATAAATGATTTTCAGCGAGTGATCATGATGAAATGTTTGACTGAATAGAGTGATAAATTGTAACTAGATCGCTATCTATTGTTGACAATTTAATAATGGGCGTAATCAATGTGTAAATCACCTGAACTAACAAATATGTAATACCTTTACTTTACATAACACTACGAGATGAGCAAGGTCATCTCACATGATCATTGATTAACCTATTTGTAAGTTCATTTCAATTATTAGCCCTTCGATAGAAAAAAGAGAAAATTTAGAAATTGGATCGTTTTTTATTATTATTGTGTGAATGATGGGTGAAATACGAATTGACGACATGGGAGGTGTTGGCCCTCACCGAGAGATCCTGTTCTGAAAGCTGACAAAATGAGCATAAATTCAATTTCAATGTCATTCAGACGTTTCACTCGTTTTGTGTTTTCGATTCAAACTTTCGATGAAATGATAGAACAATCGTTTCTATGCTTTCGGCTTAGATTAAAATGATTTCGAACAAAGACAACGAACAGAACAACTTTCTGGGCCTTCCGTTCGACAAATGGAACTCAGGTATGGTTTTTTCGTCAAATTGTTCATTGAAATTGTCAATATAACCTAGTATTCGATATAACTTGCAATTATGATCATGATTATCCAATTTTCAAACGTAGATAACAACTATAATTATATCAGTTGTTTCATATTTGAATCTAATCTAGTTAATTGAGATTCAAAAGCTTGAATATTTAACATCAGGGTCATAGAATACGATTCTTCGCCACCTGAATGATCGAACAGTTGGAGAATTCATCTCTTTATTGAAAGGACAGGTGTTTTGATAAATACCTCGTCTGTTCAATCAAAATCAGAATATGCTTTGAGGCAAACCTCGCCTGTTCTGAACCGACTGATCACGATTTTCTTATGACAAGTTATAATTAGAATTTCACAAAATAGGTATCAATCTATTGGTGATTGGGATCGGCATTGGATTCGTTGCGATTATCTTAATGGTTGTGATCGCTGTCAGGTGTCGGACAAAACGGATTAAGAAGAAGAGCAGCATTAGTGAAGAGGATGGCTATTCTGTGTCTTCGGGAAGTCTAAAACCAAATATTATAAATATTAAAAAGTGAGTTAACTCTGATTGAAAATAATTGATTTAGATCTTGACTTTGAAGGACTCTAAGCGATGATAATTCCGAGTCCAGCGATGACGTCCTCTTCGATTCAAAACGAAAATACATTGTCGATAGAGTTCAGCCCAAACGCACTTCATTACCATCGGTGTCCTCATTGGGATCGGACTCTGGCTCTGTCTCAGACTCTGTGCCATCAGTCGTGGTTTCTGTGGTCACAGAGGGAAAGAGTGTTTCGGTCACAATCATTAAGGCAAAGAATCTCAGAAGAAGTGGCTATTCGTCGACAGACAAACTCATTCCGGAAGGAGTGTTCGCCCGAATCTATCCGAAGACAAGGGCGATGTCGACCGACAGCTCTCAAACCGATGGCGAGCATCACATCCCAGAAGAGAACGACTATTTCGTGACGAGTCTCGTGAAGTCGAAGAAATCAAAATTAATTAAATTCGATTCCAATCAGACCTTCCGTATAAGTGCTGATTGTTTTCCACTTCGAATCTCTGTCTACGAATCGGACAAACAAAAGGTCAGGTATAATATCGGACATACCTTTCTGGCGATCAATACCCGCGATAACTATCACAACAATCAGATCATGGAATTGGACTTATTTTCCACTGTTTATACTGCGAGACAATCGTATTTGAATGAAGAATAATGGCATTGATTATACTTTTATAATTGAATCACTTCTTCAATACAAGCGTCAAAACATTCAATAAGTTTGTGTAAAAATAATTTTATTACATTTAAATGAGATTAAAATTAAGTTTTTAAAAGAGATTAATATTTCAATGTTTTCTGAAGTTTCGATGAG
>JAQGAJ010000336.1:0-16605 GCA_034689365.1 Liebstadia similis | reverse complement strand
TCAAAGTGTTTACAAACACAAAAACATTATTGATCTTGATCAAATGTCAAATAATATCTCGACTTTAGTATAATTAGTTAGATTCAATAAGCTATGTGAATAATTATTGAATCCCCTTTTATCGAGTCAATTTTGGTGGCAATCCTTAGTCTATAGGAGAGATTTTCATGACATTTTAGTTTACCTAGGTTGAAAGCTGGTAGATTAGTTTCTTTTATACATTTTATTCCGTTGTTACACAAAGTGAAAATAAAAATAATTTCAGTTTGATAAACTCTGTAACTTTAAATTTATCTTGATAAAATAACGTGACTCTATATCGAACAATTGAGTGCATCATAAAAATGAGATAATTTTTTTCGTGATATACAATCAAATCTAAATCGACTAAAATAATAATACTTTTCATATTTTTCATCGTTATTATAAAGATTTAAAATTTTCTGTGAAAAGCAGAGCTCTGATGAAAACTTGATTTCACCTTTTTTCCAATTCATATATTTAGTTCTGACTCTATTTGCATAAAACAATTATAAAATCAGATTCTTTGCCATTCAATCCATAGTTAGCTTAATTTAAATGTATCAGCACATGTACGCTATCAGTACTGAATTGAAAGAAGATATTAATATAATTATATCGTTTCTCTACTTAATTCTTAGTAACGCCTGAACCGGAACCGGAATCTGATATGTTTACCACAACAACGGAAGAGCCGATGGAAGTGGGAGGAGGTATGGATTTGTTTACCGGAGCGGTTAGTCTAAGCGAAACTATTTCCAGGTTGTTATTTGGACGGCCATTACTACAGAGAAGGGGCACAAATAGCCCAAGAGGTGGGCAAACCCTGTGAGATATGTTATTGTATACGAAATACCTCGGCCTGTGTTATGCAAGAATGTGCTCTCCGAGGGGTCGGCGGTTGTACTCCTATATTCCGGTCGAACTCTTGCTGTCCGTCGAGATATAACTGCTGTAATGATTACCGTTTGTCTGATCCCAAAATAATTAACAGACCTTTTCAATAGCGAGTAAAGCGGCCACAACTCTACCGCCATATGTCAAAGGAATTTCTAAATCTCGCGGATGTGACACAAATGGCATTCATTATAGTGATGGCGAAGCTGTTCCCTCAAAGAATCCGTGCGAACATTGCTATTGCATGAGAGATGAAGTGGTTTGCGCTGTCCAGGAGTGCAAAGTTCCGTGCGATGGATGTATTGCTATCCCCAGTGAAAACGACAAATGCTGTCCCGAGAGATACGAATGCCGTAAGTTATCGATCAATAATTGGTTTAATACTGACTGACAAACAAATCTTATCAGTGGCCAGACCTCACTTCGGCTCTTTCGGTAATACATCTTCGGTCAGAACAACTTCAAAGAGCGAAACAACTGTTCCGTCATTTGATATCAAATCAACACTTGTTTCAGAAGAAGAAACATCAGACAAAATGACAACCAGTAAAGAGACGACGAGGAAAGAAGTGACTCAACTCATGACAACACCCGTTCCCGTTGTCATCGAAAAGAAGACTAATATAAGCAAAACGGCAAAACTTGAACCATCGGGTGAAATATGATAATAGGTTTAACTTTTAATAAGACGAATATCTCTCAACAGATATGAGAGACTACGAGGACCTCGACGTTAAACAATCAAAGACGGGTATACCCGGAGAAGTCCGTTCAATCGGAAGACCAGATATGAAAGACAAACCGAGCGCAGACGAAGGAATGGCAGTGACAACGAAGAGGCCGAGCAAAAGACCAACTGTAACGCCCGGAATGATTCCCGGAGAAGGTTTGTTACCATCGAAGAGATAACTGATCCTAATTTGAGAATTGATAGGAATTTGTAGACAATTTGGACGAATGTATCAAAACGGTGAAAGAGTTATATCTCGAGACCCGTGTATGGAATACTGTATGTGTATTAATAGTGTCGTCTATTGCGATGAAATAGTCTGTGACCGCACACCCGATCCCGAAGTCACCCGACTTTGCAAACAGACTAAACTGGAGACCGAGTGTTGTCCAAAATACTATTGCGGTATATATTGTCAAATAATGGATATGTATTGAGACATATATTTGAAATTCAGAAAACGGGACCACAATTTCCACGACAACAAATGCCATTCGAACCACTGTTAAAATGGAATCAACGGAAATGCCAGAAACGACAACCGAAAGCTCATCCATAAGAAAAGGAACGACTCTAACGGACCAAACAGTTAGTGAAGAAGTGGCCGAAAAAGAGTTGAGTTCACCGACAACTGAAAAGCCAATCGGAATGACGAGCGATAGAGAAGTGGGTCAGGAAATGACAACTGAGAGCTCGAAAACGACAAGACCTGCAGAAGAGCTCAAGACATCAAAAACATCTGAAACAGGAGATCAAGTTTTAGAAATAACTACAAAATTAACTGAAACAACAACTAAACCAAAACTGAGAATCAAATTTCCGACTAAACTTAATTCTGAGTCGACTACAAGATCGGAACCAATCGATGTCACAACAAAACCATCTACAGAGCGGACCACAAGTGCAGAGGAGCTCGAAAGCACTACCAACAGAACTGAGACGACCAAACTTGTTGAAGATCTTGAAAGTCTTACCAAAACATCAGAGGCCACAACTCGTCCTGAAGAACTTGATATTGTAACCAAACCTACTTCTGAAGCAACCAAACTTGCAGAGGATATAGAAAGTGTTACTAAACCATCCGCAGAGGTGACCAAATTGGCAGAAGATATCAAAGGTTTTACCAAACCATCAGAAACCACAACTAGTGATAAAGATATTATTATTGTGACCAAAACTCCTTTTGAGGTCACAACTCGTGCTGAAGAACTCGAAAGCTCTACTAAACCTTCTGAGGTGACCACACAAGCAGAGGAACTCGAAGGTTCCACCAAATCTTCGGAAGCGGTCACAGGAACTCAAGATATCGCAAGTGTTACCAAACTTACTTCTGAAACAACCAGACTGGCAGAAGAACTTGGAAGCTCTAGTAAACCATCTTCAGAGGCGACCACACAAATGCAAGATATTGAAAGATCAACTCAACCATCAGAAACCACAACTCGTGATCAAGATATTGATATCGTAACCAAACCTACTTATGAAGCGACTAAACTTGCAGAGGATATTGAAAGTGTTACTAAGCCATCCGCAGAGGTGACCAGACTGGCAGAAGATCTTGAAAGTGTTACCAAACCTCCTTCTGAGAGCACAACTCGGGGAGAAGATCTCGAAAGCCCTACTAAACCATTAACGGAAGCGACCACACAATCAGAAGATATTGATATCGTTACCAAACCTACTTCTAAGATAACCAGACTTCCAGAAGATCTAGAAAGCTCTACCAAACCATCAGAAACCACAACTAGTGATAAAGATATTGATATTATAACTACACTCACTTCAGAGGCCACCACACGAGCAGAAGATATTGACATCGTAACCAAACCTACTTCAGAGACAACCAGAATTGCAGTAGATAGTGAAAGCCCTACCAAACCATTAGAAGCTACAACTCATGCAGAAGAACTCGAAAGATCTACCATATCATCTTCAGAGGCGACCACACCAGTAGAAAAACTGGAAGGTCCCATCAAATCTTCGGAAGCGACAACTCGTGCTGGAGATCTTGAAAGTGTTACCAAACTATCCTCAGATGCGACCATAAGACCAGAAGAACTTGAAACATCCACAAAACCATCAGAGATCCCAACTCATGCTGAAGAACATGAAAGCTCTACTAAACCATTTTCAGAGACGACCACACGAATGCAAGATATTGAAAGTGTTACCAAACCTACTTCTCAAGTAACAAGACTTCCAGAAGATCTTGAAAGCCCTACCAAATCATCAGACGCTACGACTCGCGTTGAAGAACTTGAAACCTCCACTAATGTGTCTTCAGAGATGACCACACAAGCAGAGGAACTTGAAGGTCCCACTAAATCTTCGGAGGCGACCAAAAGAACTCAAGATATTGATTTCGTAACTAAACCTATTTCTGAAACGACCAAACTTGCAGAAGATATCGTAAGTGTTACCGAACCAACTTCAAATGCTACCAGATTTGCAGAAGATCTTGAAAGATCGACAAAACCATTAGAAGCTTCAACTCGTGCTGACGCTATTGATATCACAACTACTTCTGAAGTGACCACACGAATGCAAGATATCGAAAGCTCTACTAAACCAGTATCGGAAGCGACCACACTAGCAGAAGGTATTGATACCGTAACCAAATCAACTTCCGAGGCAACCAGACTTCCAGAAGATCTTGAAAGATTCAAAAAACCATCAGAAGCTTCAACTCGTGCTGATTCTATTGATATCACAACCAAACCTACTTCTGAAGTAACCAGACTTCCAGAAGATCTAGAAAGCTCTAACAAACCATCAGAAACCACAACTAGTGATAAAGATATTGATATTATAACAAAACCTACTTCTGATTCAACCAGACTTCCAGAAGATATCGAGATTGTTACCAAACCATCTTCAGAGGGAACCACAAGAGCAGAAAATATAATAAGTGTCACCAAACTTACTTCTGAGACAACCAGACTGGCAGAAGAACTTGGAAGTTCTACTAAACCATCTTCAGAGACGACTACACGAGCAGAAAATATTGAAATCGTAACCAAACCATCTTCTGAAGCAACAAGACTTCCAGAAGATCATGAAAGCCCTACTAAATTATCAGAAGCTATAACTCAAGCTGAAGAGCTTGAAAGCTCCACTAAACCGTCTTCAGAGAAGCCGAGCACACGAACACAAGATATTGAAAGTGTTACCAAACTCTCCTCAGAGACCACCACAAGAATAGAAGAATTTGAGAGCTCTACTAAACAATCGTCAAAAACTCTTTTCGATACAACACTCACTCCAATTGAGACCTCACCTCAAAACTATACTAAACCCGATTCCGTCACCGCTTCTACTATTGATAAATCAACTCAATCTTCAACCGATTCTTCACTTTTTACAACAATTTCAGACATAATTTCGGGAATATTTTCAACGAAAAGCAGTGAAAGTGATGTAACACTAAAGGACGAGAAGGACGAGTCAATTACGACCGTCACTCCGACCAAATTCTTTTCCTCTACACTCAACTTAGAAGATATTCGAACCACAATTTCTGATCACATGATCACAAAACCAGATGAAAGTCTTAATGTGAGCGATGAAAGTGTGGTCAAGGGTTCAGACAAACCGTTGTCAATGGTTACCGATTTAACGAAGAGTGAAACTGAAGTCACGACTTCTGGCCAAAGACAGTCCTCAGATATTTCGGTTGACATCACAACAAAAGTTCCACAAATTCTTATATCGACTTCGAGTGAATCAACTATTGAGACATCTTCTATGAGTGAATCGGTGACCGAACACAATCTGACCACTATATTCCCTAAAATCCTTTCGTCAATTACTTCTTCCACTCTTCCGTCTACTACTCCCATGCCTTCAGAACAAGAACTTGAAGGTCCGGTAAGAACTACTTCAGACTCCACTAAAACAGAGGAATATGAAAGTACGACAAAACCATATTCTGATTCGACTAAAACAACAGAAACTATTCATTTGACAAAACAATCCAAAACAACAGTTTCTTCATTGGATCGCGATTTTCAAACGGTTGTGAATGAATCCGAAACCTCTACAAAAATGACATCCGAGACAACACTTTCAGATTTGACAGATATTACTAGAAAACCTTCATCTGAAACAACAGAATATTCTGAGTTTGAAAAAACTACAAAACCCACAAAAGAGGTGACAATTTTAGAAGAAGTTGAGATTTCAACTAAACCTTCCGATTGGACTAAAAAACCGGGAATAATAGACGAAACAACAAAACTATCGACAGAAGCAAAAATAGAGGAAAAAGAAAGTCTAACCAAACAATATTCAGAAGCGACTACAATGGGGAAAGATATTGAGGTTATAACCAAAACTCTTTCTGAGACTACACGTCCGGAAGAACTCGAAAGGTCTACTAAACCATCAGAAACTACAACTCGTGCTGAAGATCTTGAAAGTGTTACCAAACCATCTTCAGAGGCGACCACACGTCCAGAAGATATTGAAATCGTAACCAAACCTACTTCTGAAGCGACAAAACTTTCAGAAGATATCGAAAGTGTTACAAAACCTGTTTCTGAGGTAACGAGACTTACGGGAGATTTTGAAAGATCCACAAAGTTATCAGAGGCGACAACACTTGCTGAAGAAATTGAAAGCTCTACTAAACCATCTTCAGAGATGTCAACACGATTCGAAGGTCCAACCAAATCTTCGGAGGCGACCACAAGAGCAGAAGATATAATAAGTGTTACCAAACCTACATCTGAAACGACCACACAATCAGAAGATATTGATATCGTAACCAAATCTTCTGAGAGGACCAGACTTCCAGAAGAGCTTGAAAGATCTACAAAACCATCAGAAGATGTTGATATCGTTACCAAACCAACTTCTATAGCGACCAAACTTGCAGAAGAACTTGAAAGTGACACCAAACCATCATCGGAGGCGACCACACGAGCTGATGATCTTGAAAGTTCTACCGAACCCTCAGAAACCACAACTCGTGATAAAGATATTGTAACAAAAACTCCTTCTGAGGGCACAACTAATGCTGAAGAGATTGAAAGTCCTACTAAAGCTACTTCTGAGACGACCACACGAGAAGATGATATCGAAGGTGTTACCAAACCATTTTCCGATGCGACTAGACTTCCACATTTTGAAAGCCCAACCAAGCCATCAGAAAACACAACTCATTCTAAAGATATTGAAATTATAACCAAACCTACTTCTGAAACGACCACACGAGCAGAAGAGCTCGAGAGATCTACTAAGCCAATAGAGACGACCACACAATCAGAATATATTGATATCACAACCAAACCTACTTCTGAAGTAACCAGACTTTCAGAAGATATCGAGATTGTTACCAAACCATCTTCGGAGGCGCCCACAAGAGCAGAAGATATAGTAAGGGTTACCAAACCTTCTTCTGAGACGACCAGACTTTTAGAAGAGCTTGAACCATCCACAAAACCATCAGAGACGACAACTCATGGTGATGAACTTGAAAGCTCTACTAAACCGTTTTCAGAGACGTCCACACGAGTACAAGAACTCGAAGGTTCGACCAAATCTTCGGAGGCGACCACACAAACGCAAGATATTGAAAGTGTTAAAAAATCTACTGCTGAGACAACCAGACTTCCAGAAGATCTTGAAAGATCCACAAAACCATCAGAGGCCACAATTCCTGCTGAAGATATTAATATAGTAACTAAACCAACTTCTATGGCGACCAAACTTGTAGAAGATATTGAAGGAGTTACCAAACCATCTTCAGATGAGATAAGATTGGCAGAAGAGCTTGAACCATCCACAAAACCATCAGAAGCTCCATCTCATGCTGATGGTGTTGATATTACAACTAAACCTACTTCTGAAGCGACCACACGAGCAGAACAAGTAAAAGTGTCCACTAAACAAGCCTCTGAGGTAACCGGACTGACAGAAAATATCGAAGATGTTAGTAAACCATCTTCAGAGGCGACCATACGAGCAGATGATCTTGAAAGATCTACTAAACCATTAGAGACTACAACTCGTACTGAAGATCTTGAAAGTGTTACCAAACCTCATTCTGAGAGCACAACTCGGGGAGAAGATCTCGAAAGCCCTACTAAACCATTAACGGAAGCAACCACACAATCAGAAGATATTGATATCGCGACCAAACCTTCTACTGAAGTAACCAGACTTGCAGAAGATCTAGAAAGTTCTGCCAAACCATCAAAAACCATAACTCGTGATAAAGATATTGATATTATAACCAAACCTACTTTTGAAGCGACCACACGAGCAGAAGAACGCATGAGATCTACTGAACCATCAGAGGCGACAACTCTTGCTGAAGGTTTTGATATCGTAACCAAACCTTCTTCCGAGGCAACCAGACTTCCAGAAGATATCGAAAGTGTTACCAAACCTCCTTCTGAGGGCACAACTCTTGAAGAAGAACTCGAAAGATCTACAAAAGCATCAGAAACCACAACTCGCGACAAAGATATTGATTTTGTGACCAAAATTCCTTCTGAGATCACAACCCGTGCTAAAGAACTCGAAAGCCCTACTAAAGCGTCTTCAGAGGTGACCAAATTAGTAGAGGAACTCGAAGGTCCCACTAAACCTTCAGAGGCGACCACACGAACTCAAGATATCGAAAGTGTTACCAAAACAGCTTCTGAGACAACCAGACTGGCAGAAGAACTTGGAAGCTCTAGTAAACCATCTTCAGAGGCGACCACACAAATGCAAGATATTGAAAGATCAACTCAACCATCAGAAACCACAACTCGTGATCAAGATATTGATATCGTAACCAAACCTACTTATGAAGCGACTAAACTTGCAGAGGATATTGAAAGTGTTACTAAGCCATCCGCAGAGGTGACCAGACTGGCAGAAGATCTTGAAAGTGTTACCAAACCTCCTTCTGAGAGCACAACTCGGGGAGAAGATCTCGAAAGCCCTACTAAACCATTAACGGAAGCGACCACACAATCAGAAGATATTGATATCGTTACCAAACCTACTTCTAAGATAACCAGACTTCCAGAAGATCTAGAAAGCTCTACCAAACCATCAGAAACCACAACTAGTGATAAAGATATTGATATTATAACTACACTCACTTCAGAGGCCACCACACGAGCAGAAGATATTGACATCGTAACCAAACCTACTTCAGAGACAACCAGAATTGCAGTAGATAGTGAAAGCCCTACCAAACCATTAGAAGCTACAACTCATGCAGAAGAACTCGAAAGATCTACCATATCATCTTCAGAGGCGACCACACCAGTAGAAAAACTGGAAGGTCCCATCAAATCTTCGGAAGCGACAACTCGTGCTGGAGATCTTGAAAGTGTTACCAAACTATCCTCAGATGCGACCATAAGACCAGAAGAACTTGAAACATCCACAAAACCATCAGAGATCCCAACTCATGCTGAAGAACATGAAAGCTCTACTAAACCATTTTCAGAGACGACCACACGAATGCAAGATATTGAAAGTGTTACCAAACCTACTTCTCAAGTAACAAGACTTCCAGAAGATCTTGAAAGCCCTACCAAATCATCAGACGCTACGACTCGCGTTGAAGAACTTGAAACCTCCACTAATGTGTCTTCAGAGATGACCACACAAGCAGAGGAACTTGAAGGTCCCACTAAATCTTCGGAGGCGACCAAAAGAACTCAAGATATTGATTTCGTAACTAAACCTATTTCTGAAACGACCAAACTTGCAGAAGATATCGTAAGTGTTACCGAACCAACTTCAAATGCTACCAGATTTGCAGAAGATCTTGAAAGATCGACAAAACCATTAGAAGCTTCAACTCGTGCTGACGCTATTGATATCACAACTACTTCTGAAGTGACCACACGAATGCAAGATATCGAAAGCTCTACTAAACCAGTATCGGAAGCGACCACACTAGCAGAAGGTATTGATACCGTAACCAAATCAACTTCCGAGGCAACCAGACTTCCAGAAGATCTTGAAAGATTCAAAAAACCATCAGAAGCTTCAACTCGTGCTGATTCTATTGATATCACAACCAAACCTACTTCTGAAGTAACCAGACTTCCAGAAGATCTAGAAAGCTCTAACAAACCATCAGAAACCACAACTAGTGATAAAGATATTGATATTATAACAAAACCTACTTCTGATTCAACCAGACTTCCAGAAGATATCGAGATTGTTACCAAACCATCTTCAGAGGGAACCACAAGAGCAGAAAATATAATAAGTGTCACCAAACTTACTTCTGAGACAACCAGACTGGCAGAAGAACTTGGAAGTTCTACTAAACCATCTTCAGAGACGACTACACGAGCAGAAAATATTGAAATCGTAACCAAACCATCTTCTGAAGCAACAAGACTTCCAGAAGATCATGAAAGCCCTACTAAATTATCAGAAGCTATAACTCAAGCTGAAGAGCTTGAAAGCTCCACTAAACCGTCTTCAGAGAAGCCGAGCACACGAACACAAGATATTGAAAGTGTTACCAAACTCTCCTCAGAGACCACCACAAGAATAGAAGAATTTGAGAGCTCTACTAAACAATCGTCAAAAACTCTTTTCGATACAACACTCACTCCAATTGAGACCTCACCTCAAAACTATACTAAACCCGATTCCGTCACCGCTTCTACTATTGATAAATCAACTCAATCTTCAACCGATTCTTCACTTTTTACAACAATTTCAGACATAATTTCGGGAATATTTTCAACGAAAAGCAGTGAAAGTGATGTAACACTAAAGGACGAGAAGGACGAGTCAATTACGACCGTCACTCCGACCAAATTCTTTTCCTCTACACTCAACTTAGAAGATATTCGAACCACAATTTCTGATCACATGATCACAAAACCAGATGAAAGTCTTAATGTGAGCGATGAAAGTGTGGTCAAGGGTTCAGACAAACCGTTGTCAATGGTTACCGATTTAACGAAGAGTGAAACTGAAGTCACGACTTCTGGCCAAAGACAGTCCTCAGATATTTCGGTTGACATCACAACAAAAGTTCCACAAATTCTTATATCGACTTCGAGTGAATCAACTATTGAGACATCTTCTATGAGTGAATCGGTGACCGAACACAATCTGACCACTATATCCCCTAAAATCCTTTCGTCAATTACTTCTTCCCCTACTTCTTCTACTACTCCCATGTCTTCGGAACTAGAAGAAGGAGGTAATATATATTTTTCATTTGAACTCTTGCCTAATGATTATATTCTATCCAAAGCCTGTGTATATGATTCCAAGATATACCAATCGGCTGAACAGATCCCGAGACCTCATCCCTGCGACTTCTGTTTTTGCTTCCGCGGAGATATAATATGTCTGCAACAGACGTGTCCGCCGCCAATCGACCGGTGCTTCGAGACTCAGATCGAAGGCTTTTGTTGTCCTCGCTATGAATGCCGTAAGAAATGGTTTAATTTAGATGTAATGATAATAAAATTCATGTCTTCACAGCTGTTCAGATGACTACTGTCAACATTACCGCAACCACTCCTACATCTGTGTCCACAACACAAGTTGAACGAAAAGGTGAAACATTTTTCATTATTAAATCATTGATTAATTGATTGAATTTATCAAAAGGTTGTGAAATAAGTGGTATTTTCTATGAGATCGGGGAAGTAGTGAAGGCCGCGAGCGGTCCATGTCTTGAGTGTAAGTGTGATCAGAGCGGAGTAATGCAATGCAATCCTCAGGTATGCCAATCAGTGATCCCACACTTCTTGAGCTAACCCTGTCTTCATCTTCAGGAATGTTTACCACAGCCTCCGCTACTCTTAAGAATGAACAAACAGTTCTTCGACCGTTCGTCCAAACGATGATCTTATCGTTTATTTGTCAAAACCTGTTGTGATTTGTAATTAATTTAATCTTTTGGTCAAATCATTGCTTAATTTGTACACAAATTCGCTCAAAACCCAAATCATTGGTTAATATTAGTGCCAAATATTGTGTGAAACGAGAGGTCGTCTGATCGGCCGCTGGTCTATCAGTCATATGGTGGCAGTTGTGCCCGATGTCGATCCCAGTGATGGCCTAATCGGTGTCGGAACGGACTCTCCGTCGCAGACATTGTTCCCGAAGTGTTGGACCAAATCTCTGCTCAATTAATTAAGTCTTTGCTCATCCAATGTCTGCGCCAGAGATGGCTATTAATGTAATATAACTTAAAGGGAATCAAAAGTGAATTCAATGTGACTCTAATGTGACTTTAATGTGACGGATCATTCATTTCAACACAATTTCTCCATTTTATAAATGGTTTAGAGAAATTCATTTTTAAATAACACATTTGTCGCTAATTATTGTTCACTTAATTTAATAAAATTTCATTCATTTGTTATTTGTTTTCCTTTCAAAACAAATCCAATGTTTGCCTCTCTTTGAAATCGATCACCAATTTTATCATTTTTCAAATGTTTTGACAAAAATTCTTTAAATGAATATAAATTTTGATGAAAATATGATTTAAATAATTTTTGAGTCAACCAAAAGTGACATTTTGTTGTACCACTGGTCAAAACATGATTTGCCCTTGTGAGAGAGGGTATAGTTGACCACATTGCTAGCTAAGTATTGGTTTGTCTTATTTCACCTTTCTCAAAAAGTTTTGGTCGGCTATGATTGCTATGATTGGTTCAATCCGTTTGAAGACCTGATCAGAAATCGTTTAGATTTAGTGAATATCTGTCAACAGATGTCTGCACTGAGTCTGTGTTCGGCTAAACATTTATGTTTATATCGATTGATGAACTGATAGATCGGACCACTTCTTACTGTTCCCCAGTTGTAGCCCATTGTGAATCACTCATCACTACATCCATCGATTTGGCGTCACTTCGGATAAGTTTGGATACAAAAAATTATAACACTGTAAGCAAATGAGTTGATCAATGATTAGTTGACATTAATCAATCATGGTAGATTTTCATTTGATTCAATGTATTAAATGCACAATGGCAAATTGCATCAATTTACTGCATACAAATACAATCGAGTTAACTATTTTAGGTCAATCTCAAAATCTCCTTTTAGTTTATTTATACAAAGTTGACATAAAAGTTGTGACTCTTCGGGAAGTGAGTCGAATGGATCGGAGGACATGAAATTGAGTGCAAAATCAAAGGTCTTCCGCACATTTATCAACTGGTCTTCTGTGAACCAAAATTCTATCCGTGGGTCAGAAAGACTGTCCAAAAGTGGACTCAACTCACAGCTATGCCGGGTTGGGATCCGGCCCGAGAACGGGAATTCTATCGGGTGGGCAGTGATTATCACTACTACATCAAGTGGCCCACTGGTCAGCCCATACATGCCATCAAGACATTTGCTCTGTGGAAACTCCCGACAGTTCTTCCCATTCCAGACCAGTAAGAGAGCAGTTGATGAAAATTCTTATCAGTAAACTGTTTGCTTACTCTTAGTATTATTGAATAGGATTTGGGTTAGAATTTTGCAAAATATACAATTCATTGAAAAAGTTTATTTCAATCAAATATTATTGTGAATGATAAGTATATCATGGGTAGGGTTGGCAATTTCACTTAAAAAAATTTTGAGGCTTAAATTTAGTGAAACTTTCACTAAAATCTAAGAATTTTCGATTTTACCAAGTATTCAACTTTTGTGGATAGAATAACGTTTTAAAATGTTAATTTGGGTCTTGATAAGTGAAATTAAGATAATTTGAAAGAAAAACTTAAGAAAGCTCAAGAAATATTACATTTAACTCAATTTGAATTTTACAAATGTCAGATTGCGCAATAATAATGGTATAAATGTACTTTGAGCCATTGGTTTTACCCTATATTTTGTTCTAATTTCGTTTGATGGTGTAATCTAATCATGAAATAAAATATTTTCATTTGAAATCACATCTAAAGTTTATTATATTTATATTTTTAAAAATTTGAACACTGGATAATTAGTTAGTGAAATTTTCTCCTAAACTTTTGGCTAAAGGCAAAAAGGATCGATGAAACTTTAGTCACATTTTTGTTAAGCTTTCACCCCTGAAGATCTGCTGCCAACCCTAATTATCGGTGTATTGAATTGAATCGGGGAAAAATAAATTAACTATTCTTTCTTCAGGACTATAAAAATCAATTTGCACACCATTATTAATAATCGTAAATCATCCAGATAAGTAACTATACATCTTCGATATCAAATTGTATATAACCATCATGATGTTTTTGGCAATTTCATCCATTTGAATCGATATATTACTATAAACACCGAATTCAAATCTAAATTCAATTAATCCAGGATTTGATTTAGGATTGTCTTCTATGCGGACAAACAATTGGATTAGAAGTTTGATAAAAATAGTTTATTTATGTTCACCAGTTTTGTTTCGATGATTATTGTCTTCAGTAATGCCAGGATCACCATCTGGTCTATCATCCGACCCATCCTTACTCTTTCCAACAGCAATAGTCTTACTTTGTTTGGCATTCCTTATAGTATTCAACACGAGATCCCTCACTCTTAGGGCGTCTCTGATGTTCACTGAGATCAAGATTATGGACAAAATAAGGATTAAGTTATTCATAGATCTGAATGTTTTGATCCCAATATTTATGTTATGTTATTCAAACACATTTACCTGGTTATAGACATGATTAGCATCTGTGCTAATGTTTCAAAAGTTGACAAATTGTCAAAATTGTCAAAATTGTCATTATTTTAAAATAATTCGTTTATAATTCAGCTAAAAACAGGTCATTCATTCTCTCATGGTAAATTTGAAGCATAAATTGAAGAGAATTAAAAAAAAAATTAAAAGCGATTTTAATTTTCATCTCAGTTTGAAAATAGAGTTGAAATTTTAGGTTTTAAATTCAGATCCCTTTCCAGAATGGCTGAAAAATTACAAAATTTTACCATTTTGTAAATGTCAAAAGAGTAAAAATGTCAAACTACAATGGAACTTTCAAATACAAAACGGGTGTCTTGGGGTCTACTTGGGGTCTCTGAAAAAAAACTAGAACTATCTATCTAAACAGAAATGTAACAAGCATTTTATAAATGTAACATTCATAAAAATACAGTTTAATAAATTGTATTTTTATTTCATAAAAATAGCCAATTGATCATTTATTTTGAAATAGAAAGAAATACATGGTAGAAATAAACATTAAGTACTTGATTAAATTGATATTTTTAAGCTTAAAGTAATACATCAAACGAAAGCCAACAAATTCTTTTTTCAATCTCTCGATGAAAGAATCGATTCTTAGTTTAAGTCTTCGATCCGTTAGAGTATTATTGGCCTGAATTGGATACAAAACTCTCAGAAGAGAAACATTGGCTCTCGATATAGACGTTATATAAATGAGAACAATGGGAAGGTTTAATAATACAGCTGTAGATACACAACTCGCCAATATTCGTGCAAAGACATTGACCTTTTTGTTCATGCTCAATTGTATAACCTTGCTGATGAAAAATGGGAAAATAAAGTAAAATAAAGTTCCGGCAATATTCAAGATCTTATTAAAGACTTTTATGATTTTCACTGTTGAATCGTATTCAATGATTGCTTTGGGTATAAGTAGAGTTCCCATTGTGATCATATCAATCATTTGTTTGAATTTGTATCTGAAGAATTCCATCACCATATAAATTACCATGATGTGAGAGCACATAAGATATGTGAGGTATTTTGCAACATTAATTGTGAGCATGCAATTCATCGCAAGAGAAAATACATTGTATTTAACAGAGTCGTAAAAATATGCCACAATGGAAACTAACACAGAAAGGCAAATTAATGAGGGAATCACAATCATAGATATATATAAATTGAAAAATTTGCCCATGATAAACGATCTCTTCAAAAGTTTTTCTCTGTATTTATCAATTAATTCAAACCCAGGTTTGTTTAATTTTATACCTGATAAGATATCAAGGTAAATTAATTGATTTGTACTTTCCCAGTAGTGAAGCATCAAATTTGTTAATAAACCAGATATCCCTAAATAAAACAGACCGCTTGATAGATAGGCCACATTGTAAATGAGATGGGAGAATTCGCCGAACATTATTATCATGTCATCGTGGTCATTTAGCATGAGAATTCCATACTTGCACACCAAAGCAGCAAATGTTGAAATGTGAAAGTAAAAGAGAATTTTGCGTTTCGTTGAATTGGGCTTTCGGTCGATGTAGTGATCAATTGATGTCGACATTAGGATGTATTGATCGCAAAGTAACTTGCTCAATTCACTCAGCGCTGTGAAATTATTTGTGTTCGTACGCAAATAAGATATCATCTCGGGTTTGATGGAAGATCCCCGTTGTTTCAATTGTCTCAATGCTGAGGGACTCAAGAACTTGACCATGATTGCCTTCACCATGATTGTTATATTTTTGAGTCCAATCTCAATAATGGAATTGTTTAACGAATTATTTAAATAAGAAAAATAGTTGTGGGATGATTACCTTGAACAGTCTACAATTCTTGACACGCACAATATCTGAACGTATCGATCGATTTTCTCAAATTATCATCAACCTTGATCAATTAAAGTTAATGGCTTTTAATATCGATCTTTCAATTGAATAGAAAACATCATTGCATTGAAACATCGATTAAACGACATTTGATTTTATAATCAATAAAATAATTCAATCGATATTTTTTGTATCGTTTTATAAAATTCAAGACTTTTTAACGTTAAAAAAGATTATTTTCAAAAAATAACTAGGATATTTCAAGTGTACAAAACCCCTTTACCCTGCTTAGTCTTTGAAAATCCAATTATTGTGTGAAATTTTCAAATTCATAAATGTTTCCGATTTGAGATTTATAAAAACTTGAAAGATTATAGAAAAATGCATTAAAAATTGCTTTTGGAAGTCTAAAATAAGGATTCCCATGAAAATGGCGTCCATTAAGAGGGATTTGATAATTGCTAACATAGTTTATTGAACTGGATATT
>JAQGAJ010000335.1:0-16628 GCA_034689365.1 Liebstadia similis | reverse complement strand
TTATCGTAATGAATAAAGAGGGATAGTTCAATTAATAACTCAATTAGAAAGTTCAAAACTTTACATTTTTAATCATGATTTATTTGAATTTTTGTTTTTTCAAGGAGATTTTTGCAGTTGCGCTCAATTTGAACAAAAACACTAAATTTCGAGCCCTGATTCTCAAGTGTTTATTCAATTTTTTATATTAATATTTGTAATTATCGGAGACTTTATTGTCAAAAGCTGTTGTTTGGTCTAAAATTGATATAAGTTTGCGAAAGACGTTTAAATTGAATAAAATTGTCTTAAATATTGAGTTTTAAAACAAAACCGATGTTTAATACACTTTAAGTAGAGAACTGTAGCGGAGATGAGAAATGCTTTAACCGTTTGCCGCACTTATCGGCTCTTCATATGAAAGACAATAAACCGATTGTCGACTGAATCCGATCGATAAGTCTCGCCTTAATTCTCAATTCATATAAAGTTAGTAATAAAAGCCTCGATTTGGTCACTGAATACAGATTTGTTAGAAATACCTTATCATAACTGACCATAAAATTTGACGATTCATTAGCGAAATCACTGAATCCTATGGTAAGGTATTCCTGACTGATCTGACAAATCCCACTCTAATCGGTGGACAGACAACGGCCCGACTCGGACTGAGTGTTACTTTCGTTTGATTTGATTTATAATAACTTATTTCTGATGTAATAACCGATAGGTTTTCCGAAGTTCTGGGAATAGCAATGAAAATCCATTTAGTTTTTGCGATAATTATCATTGTATTGGCGTTTGAAGTCAATTATGGTAAGGACTCAAGTGATGACCACTAATGCATTTTTCATATCCTTAATGTCAATCAATTCGTTTTGAATTAAATGTTTCGAAATCATAGTCCAAACGATCCGATGCTTTGTCTGCAATTCATTCTATGACAAAGACTGCGATCAACTGAAGCCAAACAGTGGTCACCTCAAAGATTGCGATTTGGTCGACGCAAAAATAGCCGAAGTGGGCATTCAAGCGTTGGATGAGAAGAAGGCCATCCGATCCAATTTCAGTCAGTCTCTAAATCTAGAATTTGATGTTAATTATAATTGAATTTTGACCGAAGCCTATAATACTACCTGGGAGTTCTTGAAAGAGTTCAATGATGGCCGTCGCGCCGAACAGTGCTCTAAGATAGCAATGGATAGTAAGGAATCACTATTTCATCTTATCTTAAATAAAATTGCATTTCCTTCAAGTCGATGACGACAATGAGACTACAAGAGTGCTTCGGGGCTGCTCTGGAGTCTCGTGTTTGGCTCACGCGGGCTGTTATAAGGGTATGAGCGGGTCTCAGGTCAAGAGCGAGTCCTGTTTCTGTGATTCGGACGCTTGCAATGCCAGTCATCGGCGATCACTTCCCAACAATTTTTATCTCAATTTCTTGATTCCAATTCTCATTTCAATTAGTTTTCTGTTTAATTAATTAATCAAAACTCTCTCGCAATTCAACGTTTGATTAATGATTTTAATTCAATGATCAATAAAATGGTTTAAGAGTACAATAAATGTCTGAAACTATGGTTTACTTCCGATTCGCAAATTGTTTGTCGAAATATGACTTCTGTTTGGATGAACCGACTCTTCGGTGTCTTCTTTTGTTAAAAAGCATTTGATCCTTGAAATTAAGGCCACTCTTCTTGTCGTTGATATTTCTGGAAAGTATTTCCGACAAATCTTTATTGATATCCAAGACATCAAATTTAGTCGATTGTGTGTCCAAAGAAAGAGTTCTTCTCGTTTTCTTCTTTTGCTTCGGAGGATTCGCATCGATGTCTTCATCTGGTTGTTGATCGCGAGCCATATCGTCGTCAATCTGATCGAACACACTTTGAGGTAATCTCCCGACGGACGGAATGGCCATCTCTTTAGTTATCTTCTGTTCGGCATATTTTTCAGAAATAAGTTTTCGTTTGGTTTTTATTAAATCGATATTTCTTTGAATCGCATTCTTCTGGTTCTGAATCGTTTCCATCGCATACTGTTTTGATGTCTGGAGAGACACCTCTTCGGGCGCCGAATCATTGCTGTCATCTCCCGAGTGGTCAGCCATTGGTCTGAATGGAGATAATAAATGAAAACACGTTTTGAAAGTCAATCAAAACAAGTGTTAAGTTATTTACAAACTGACGATCACTTCAGTCAAAGAGCGGCGACTCTTTCGCTAACTTTGCAACGATTCTCAACTCTTCACAAGAATTTCGGTAATCGAAAGACTGACCACTGACTGACCGAAGCACTGATATCTGTCCGACGAAAAGGTCATTCAATATAAGTAAACAATTTCACCGCAAAATCACCGAACCTTTAGTCTTAAGCCATGAGAACCGAGATCTGAATTAACCATAAGTTTCATCAGTTTTAAAGTCAAAGCGTTTATAGAGTCAGAGGTTGTGAACTAACTGTAAAGTGGTTTCAGTGAAGACTCAAAGCGTGTGAAGACTTATACCTCTCAAGTGATTTGGTCTGACATAGACTGAGACATAGACTCAGCACAAGCGCTGACACCCGTACTCTTCAATGGCCACTACTATTCCTTTCGATAATGGACTGAAGACCTGTCCGTACAATCGTCACCATAAGGTAAAGATAAGTCGTTTCCAACAACACTTGTCTTCGTGTGCCAAACATTATCCACACATAAAGCTCGAGGAATGTCCTTTCAATGTCTGTCATCGCATCCCATCCGCCGAAATGGACGCTCATATGATTCAATGTCCCGATAATCGACGAATCATTCGGTCCATCTTTGAGACCCATGGCTTCAAAGTAGAGAAAAAAGGCAAAAAAGACGAAACTTTGGCCGAAGAGGATGAGGACGACCCGTGGGCTGAAGAATACATTGACAAAGATCAGATGTCGGTGAAGAACTACGATATCCTCTCTAAAGGAGAAATAACCGCTGAGTGGGTCTTCAATGAACGGTTCGGTAATAAGGACGAGAAGAACTTCACCGATACTCTGTTCATCCAAAAGATGTCATACGAAGAGCGGAAGAAATACCAAGCGATGTGCGTCAAGAGAATCAAAGACAACAAACAACAAGGGATTGTCGATGAGGGGAGTCTTCGACCGGCAGAGTCTGATGATATAGATTTCGAAGAAAATGAGGTGAAGAAGCAAAAGACAACTGAGACCGCGAATGACTCCATTCGGAAGCCTAAGTCTGTGCCCTTCACTGGTATAGGTCGGGGAAGAACTCGCGGCGGACAAGAATTCATTGATTTGGATTAAAAATGAATTGATTTGATAATTAATATAACAATAGAAGATATAATTACAGTTTCGTATCAATAAATTTAGATTCAGTTAATCAATAATTTAATAATAATCGTTAAAATGATAATCTCTGTAATGAATAAAACATTTAATTTCAAATTATATACTGTTCTTGGAGTTCATCAGAAGTTGCCGGTGTTTAACCCATTGTGGTTCGACTTTAAGGACACGAATCAAAATGAATCCAATTATGGCTGCGATGGAAGTGATGGAAAGGGCGAGCGAATAGTAAAGTGGATATTCGTGGACATAGTTGTGGTAACCGAGAGCCAAAATAATAGAGATAATCGCACAGAATATGTCGTACAATGCTATTAGCAAAGTGTTGTGTTTATAGGCGCCGATCACTCCCATCGAGGACACTATCAAAGCAGTGGTCACTGTTGTGATGAGCACTGCTTTTCTTGTGGTCAACATCGACAACAACTCATCGATAGGCTGTTCTGTATTCTTCAGTAGCTTTTGTCGATTGAGTTCTTCTTCTTCTTTCTTCAAGTTTTTCCATAGACTTTTGAAGACATAGATAGCGATCCCAATGACCAACAAATTGATGAAAATGAATATACATTTACTGACTTTGACCGACAACTTCTTGTCAATGCATTTGTTTATCAAAATTCTGTGCATTGCTTGTGATTCCGATACCAAACAAACGGATTGCAAGAATAATATAACTCTTTAAACTCTTTTATGCAGTGAAATGATTTCATGTAAACCATAAACCATTTAATAACCAGTTCTTCACTTAAATATTGTCGAATCACTCGAATAAACTAATTGTATTCATAAGCATAACTCAGTTACCCATTAAAAGAATAATCATTTTCTATAAGAATCAGATCCGAAACGAGAGATACTTTCATTTGACTCAATAAAGAGTTAATTAATATAAAAGGTTTTTAATTAAATTCTCATAAAATTGTCTTAATTTATAAATTAGGGCTAAATATAAACAAAAGGTAATCGAAAGGTGAGTTAAAAAAGCGTCAAATCATGTAAACATTGAATCGTGAAGTTCCTTAAGAGTGGACTCTCGTCTCAGTCTTTCCTTCTTATTCCGTTCATACTCGGGGTCATCGGTCGGGAACTCTGTCCGACATAATGGACACGAGTTATGCAATTGAAGCCAAGGAGTGATGCACTGGACGTGGAATTTGTGATCGCAATCCAAAACAACCGTTTCATTGACCACAAACTGCTTCAGACAAACACAACATTTGTCCGAATCTTTGAATTCATTACATTTCTTGAGGTTCTCAATGAACTCTTTAGAAGCGGGAGGTCTTCGCTCGGACTCATTGCTCAGGACTGACATCACCTGAGACTCAAAGCCCATGTCCTGAAGCATACGCGCCAATGATATGTAAAGATTAGAGGAATGGTCTTCAGTGTGCGGAAGGCAGTCGTGTTCGTCGAAGTAAGAGCTCATTCTTCTGGTCTTCTTCTGGTCTTCTTCTGGTCTTCTTCTGGAGTAATGGTCTCTTTGAGTTATACCAATGATACCAATGATTACTCAAAACTGATGAGTAATGAGAGTCAGCGCTACCTATGATTGCTATTTGGGATCAGACCTAAGATGTGATGTCAGACGTGATGTCCACCGAATGACCCCAACTATAGCACAACTATAACACACTTTTCATAACTCCTATCACTTTGTGTGGCATTTAATATCACTTTAAAAAGTTTAATATATTATAAATTAAAATCCGATTATAATAACAAATATTTATCTTCAAAACAGATGAAAGTCTTGTGTTTTATCGATCTTTTGGTCGGGTTTTGCGCATCCCTTCGATAAACAGTCAAAACATGACTCAAATGTTGTTTACATTTCATTTGATATCATTAGCTCTAAAATGAGGAAAAATAGCCATAAATTGTTGTTTTAAGGCGTGAAATGAAAGCCAAAAGTCATTTGTATTAAGAAATCACTGATTGTGGACATTGTCTTTGGATTGGAATCATGTCTTTGAGGAATGTGGTCGACAACGAGTGCGGATCAGTTAATCCGATGGTCGGACTCTCAAAACACTTCGTCAAAGACAACGCTTTCATTGAACGCAAACATTTGAGCTCTTCTTCGGCGGCAAACACTTCCAGTTATGGTCACATCGGTTCTGATGCTCAACAATTGGTCAATGAGTTCATCGGCGAAAAGCATGGATCAAATGTGTCTTCAGATATGCAACCCTTTCGAATGGATAACCTTCTTCGAGAAGTCCAGCGTTTGGACGATCCGGCAATCGATGACTCTTTCGGTACATTTTCAAAGAGTGGCAAACAATGGAGTCAAGAGTTTTGCGCCGATGAAGAACTAAACGCATACAAAATGGGTTATCGTTCGGACATAAATCCCGGGATATCTGAAGATTTAGCGAACGCCAAGTGGGCCGACGAGTACTTGGCTCACACTGAACGACAACTTATGCCCATTCAAACAGATATTACAATAGCCAGTAATCAATGGACTCAAGACTTCCTCTCAACTGATCCCAAAAGCCTGGCTGAAGAAGCAAACAAATTGGTCGATACAATTGATCCCGAACTCAATGAAACAGATTTCGTAAATTTCATCAAAAAGATTGGAAATTCAGAGATAACTGTAGACAACGATGGATTCGTTGTGAACAGTGAGAGGACAGCAGACAATTGGTCCAAAGAATTCCCACAGACTTCAGAGCAATGGACTGCAGAGTTCGATAAACAGAAGAATAGGACAGAAGAAGAAGAGTTCAATTACGACGACGACACAGAGTTTTGGGCGAAACTGGCAAAGGATTGGAAGGAAATGGGTTTAGTCGATGAGGCAAATGATATCGACAACAATTGGCTCTCAGAATATACTAATGACATAAAAACCAAAGACGACTATATATTCAATGAAGAGAATCCATTGAAAGAACATCCGAACCCTTTCGAAGAGGGACTAAACAAACTAAAAGAGGGAGACATTCCGTCGGCTGTCCTTCTATTTGAAGCGGCCGTTCAAAAGGATCCGAGCGATTCCATGGCCTGGGAATACTTGGGTACGACTCAGGCTGAGAACGAACACGACTCGGCGGCGATCGCAGCCCTCAATAAATGTGTATCACTTGATCCAAACAATTTGAAGGCTTTGATGGCATTGGGTGTCAGTTATACTAATGAATCGATGCAAAGTCAGGCCTGCAATGCCCTCAAGGAATGGATTCGACGGAATCCCAAATTTCAACAACTTTTACCTCAAGAGACGAATGACACGCAACCGAAGGCCGAGTCCTTCGGTTTTGGTCCGCCGTTTTCTATTTCGTCTATAATTACTTCGGGCCAACACAAAGAAGTTAAAGACTTGTTTATAGCGGCGGCTAATCTCTCGCCAAACGAAGTGGACGCCGATGTCCAGTGCGGTTTAGGCGTTCTCTTCAATCTGTCCGGTGAATACGATAAAGCGGCCGATTGTTTTCAGTCTGCACTTCAAGTTCGGCCGAATGATAGCCATTTATGGAATAGATTGGGCGCCACTCTGGCCAATGGAAATCAATCGGAACAAGCAATCAATGCCTATCGCGAGGCATTGGCTCTGAGCCCGGGTTTCATTCGTTCGCGTTTCAATTTGGGCATCGGTTGCATCAATTTGGGCGCTTATAAAGAGGCGGCCGAACACTTCCTAACGGTCCTCAACTTCCAGGCCGCGGGTCGGGGACCCACTGGCAGTCGGCCCCTCATGTCTAGCAATGTTTGGGCGACTCTGAGAATGGTTCTCACATTAATGAATAGATCAGATTTGTTAGAGTTTGCAGATAATAGAGATTTAGTTAGACTTAGTAATGAACTTTTAACAAATGATCCCAATTCGTGACCACCGATTGATAATAGTTTTGGTCAGTTATGTCTTTACTCTGAGTGGTATTCTTATGTATACTTCTTATGGTTTTCTCAATACTTATCTTAAATATATTTTTACTCAAAAAACCTTTTGATTGATGGAATAAACTCGAGTTATGAACTAATTTAGACTAAAAGCTATCGTTATTTCATTTACTTAATCGTCAATTCGGTCATAAATAAAGAGATCACGTAATGAAACCAGAGTTGAATCGGACTGACATTAACTCTTCGTCTGATATTATATATCAAATCCAAGAGAAGAACAATTCGTTCACTGATTCGGATCACGTATTGCAGTGAAGAGTCGGACGAGACTTGACTTCGTTTATGAGTTAATCATTGAAATGATTTTCAATTGTTTTACAATAGTTTTATTCGAATTAAAAATTTATTCGAACCATAGAAACGAGAATTAATAAATACAATGAAAACAAAATCGAATCGTTTCGGCGAAAAGTATCACAAAACCGATCGCAATGTTCTTCAGAAGACATTTAAATTGGATAATCATTTCAATCATTCTTTTTCTTCTGTTGGATAATATTCTGAGTCAGAAGACAAAGAATAGTAAACAGAATACAAAACTTTCTAAGAAGACAAAAGTATGTAATTATAATTGATTTAAATTGTTTGAACATTTAAACAATTGATAACTTAGGAAGTGATCAAACAAGAGGTGCCGTTCCTCCAAAAGTTTTATACCAAAACCTACGGCCAAATCAAGTTTGACCGAAAACGGGTGAGATCGCCGGCAAAGGGAAGTATTCTCGGATGTGTTGTCAAATGTTGGGCCACATCGGACTGTATATGTGCGAGGTATTGATGTCCAGTCGTTGCAGATTATTGTCTACTTTTAAATTACAGAATAAATTCAGTGAACGATGAATGCGATACTTTTGTAGCCAATAGAGACGATCCAAATGCCGAACAAAATCAAACTCTTTTAAGTAATTATGTCTATTACTCGAACAATGAGGGACAAGACCTCGGAGGTCAGTATCAAAGGTATTCATTTGCGATTCAATGATTCTCTTCTCTTGAATTGTTCAGAGAATATAGCGATCGGCAAAAAAGTAACGCAAAGTTCAACATATAATCAGTTTAAGGCTCAGAAGGCTTTCGACAACAATGCAAAGACCGAGAGTAAGACAAGCGGTGGGAAAGTTAAGAGAAAGAATGGATTGCCGTGGCTTCAGATTGATCTCAGAGACGAGTATGTGATCACTGGAGTTACACTTCAATCAAAAGATGGTAAATTCACTTTTTGTTCAATAATATCCCAAATATAATAGATTTTCGATTCCATTTCAGCCCAATCTCTGCATGACTTTGAGATTCGGGTCGGAAACCGACAGATCTCGAGAGCCGACACTCGCGTTCAGTTTAAGGATAATCCGCTGTGTTTTGGATATATCGGTAATAATTTCCTCCAGGGATCGAAACCAAGAACTGTTAAATGCGAGGTCTGTTATCGATATTCTTATTCAATGAAATCACTGATTGTCTTCACTCGAAAGCCGTGTCCGGTGTCAGGAAAATACGTAACCATTCAGATAATAAACGATTGCATCGATTGTCCAAATCCGGGCCAAAACGGTCTTAATTTAGCTGAACTTCAAGTTTACGGATATCTTGCGAAATAATATTTTCAAAGATATCAAACCAGGGATGGCCAAAGGGGGATAAGCACAAAATCCCCCCAGAAAAAATTTTGACCTAAAATCCCCCCTGAGGTCTGAGCGAAAAATCGACCCCTAGACTTTTTGGCCGGATTTAAACCGAATTAAAGCTCAATTTAACTGGATTTACCCACAATTAAGGATATTTAAGCTTAAATTAACGTATTTAAGACCGAATTAAAGCTAAGTAGGGAAAGAAGGGCTTTTCTTTGGTTAAATCAAGCCTTAATTTAACTGGATTAAACCGCCGTGGCTATTTTCGGGACTTCCGAAAAATCCCCCTAGTTCCCTCTAGGATTTTTTGCAAAAAAAAAAATTTCAAAATTTGCCCCTCTTATCCCCCTGAGTCGGTCGAGCTGGCCATCCCTGTATCAATTGCAATAAAATCTGGAATAAACAGAATATTTGCAAAATTCTATTCAATTTTAATCATATCTGAGTTGTAATAAAATTTTCATTGCCTTAAAAATATTTTATGTATTTTTCGCTTTTCTTTGAACGCATTTCTGCGAACAAAGATTTTTCTGATATATTCTGAGATAAAGTAATATATTTGACGACAATTGTTGTCAATTAGAGGTTAAGTTAATTGCGAACTATGGAAAGCAATAGATTTATTGTTACCAAATGTGAAGACATTGTGAATGAAGGGAATGGAAGACGAAAATCAAATATGAATACGATTGACATCAAAAGTACTTCAAAGGATAAGAAAAAGATTAAAAGTAGTGTTTCGTTTGAAAACGGGAGGAAAAGATGGATGAATGTAGATCTGGTTCCAAATGAAATCGATCCAAATGGTCACTACAACCCAGTCTTCTCTATGGAGTCCGAATCAGAAGAAGAAGAAGAATATTCCTCTAATGTTACTCCAAATGCAAATCTCAATAATATGAATCTTCAAAGGTATGTAATTGAGACTCATTTTAGTTCAATTTGAGTGATATTTATCTCATCCGACAATTACATACTTCAGTCCCGATGAAACTCCTAAAGAATGGGATACTTTTGAAAGTCTTCCTCCAGAAGAGGACGACATATCGGACAGCAAATGGACTGATCTTCCGATTTCAATCATTAAAATAATGATTTATATAATAACTTTTGTTTCGCTTCTATTCTGTGCTTTTCTCTCCATTTCTATGCTCTTATTAATGACATCAATGATAAGAAGCGATCAAAAAGTGATTCTCTGCACAAATCATTACAATGAACTGATTCCTGGACTCACTTATGTCGCCGACTATACCGACAATAGCCCAGAAAAGATTGGATGGATTTGGTGTCTATTGGTTGTGTTGTCGGCCCCACTCGTCCTCACTCTCTATCGATGTCTCAAATTCTGTTTATTCAAAAACTATGAAAAGCCTGAAATGAATACACTTTTGATCGTAAGTTCACTCGAAATCATTTGAATAATTGAATTATAGGTAAATGTTTAATCATTTAGGTATTGATTACCGAAACTTTGAATACAATTGGTTTAGTGTTATTGGTTGTAATGGTTTTGCCGAACATAGACCTGATTCGGGGCCCAAAGCTCTCCCACTCCTTATGTCTAATGCCTTCTATTCTTTCATTCATATCGCGTACTCATAACGACATCAAAGAGAAGAAGAAATTGTTGCTCTTTTTGGACATCACAGCGATTGGGACACAATTATTGTGTCTCATCTGTTGGCCACTAATCATAAACTTCGATCCGACCCCAGACCTCAAGTCCCAACAAATTTGGGCGATTCCTGTTGTCTTAGCTTTGATTTCATTTGGATATTGGGATAACTATCTGACTGTGAAAGAGGAACAAAGAATTAATAAAGTGGTCAAGTTTTTAATCGACATAAAGACTAATCTCGACAAAAGTCGTTATTTCACTTACGCTATAATCTCTGTTTGGAAAATAATAATAACCTTCACAACGATTATTATATATTACGGAATGACGGATCTGATCGATGGTAAACACATCGCATCCAATCTATTCCATCACTTCGACGATGCCTTCTCTCAGCACCCGATTGTCATAACCAGAAGATCAGTTCATTCATTGGAGAAATTGGAACCAATTTCTTCAATTCCTTCGACATATTTATGGGTTCTTTTGATTCAAATATTTTCAACGATAATGTGTTACATATTATCGAAGTTTATCTGTAAAATACAGATTCAAGTCTTCAGTTTTGCGATTCCGTTATCATTAGTCAGTCCGATAACTATTACGGTTCTGGACATTATGTGTCGCCTAAAACTGCGAAATCCCTGTGATATTACTGAGTTCTTGAGATTAGACCACATCTTCTGGCACATAGACATTGATCTGAACGACGAGTGGGAAACTATGAATACTTTTGAAGCTATTCTTTGGGTTCTTAGTCTGTTCTCCCAATTATGGGTCACTTCCCATATATGGCGTCCGAACTCTAAAAGAATGGCCAAAACTGAAGATCTATTTTCGAAACCAGAATTCAATTGTGTTTTTATCGATCAGTCATTGATTTTGAATCGAAAAATAGGAATAAATGAATCAAATTTAAGGAAAATGAGTCGACAGGAGTTGGAACAGAGCCGTAACGAAACGGTCCGGATATACATGTGTGCGACGATGTGGCACGAAAGCCCTGAAGAG
Organism: Liebstadia similis; assembly: GCA_034689365.1. Classification (NCBI taxonomy): domain Eukaryota; kingdom Metazoa; phylum Arthropoda; class Arachnida; order Sarcoptiformes; family Liebstadiidae; genus Liebstadia; species Liebstadia similis. Next base: position 5,138 of record JAQGAJ010000335.1, on the reverse strand, counting down.
ATGACTCAAATGCTTAAATCAGTCTTCAGAATGGACAGCGACCAAAGTGCCCGACGACAGGCCATGCTTTACCTCAATGCCAAACCTGACGACTATTATGAATGTCAAAGTATTATCGTTTCGTCTGTTTCTCAAAACTAATACTCGTTTATCCCATTATAAGCCCATATATTCTTTGACGACGCCTTTGAAAACGAAAAGCAAAAAGAGAAGGACCAGGAATATGATGACAGAGTGAAGAAACCCAATCAAGTTATCAACTCTTTTGTCAAGACTTTCACTGAAGTAATAGATTTGGCCGCGAGTACTGTCCACGAGTGTCATATGAAACTAAAGAGACCGACAATTATGACAACCCCTTATGGCGGACGACTCGTTTGGACACTTCCCGGAAAGAATAAATTATACGTTCATCTCAAGGATAAAAACTTAATTCGACATAAGAAGCGTTGGAGTCAGGTATGAGCCCATAGTGAGTATCAGCTCGTAATCGGTCTCTTTGAAGGTGATGTATATGTATTATCTGCTCGGATATCGATTCAAAGACAAAGAAGAATCGGTTCGCAACAAAATAGCCGAAAACACATTTATTCTTGCGCTCGACGGAGATATCAATTTTCAACCAAAAGCTGTCAGTCTTTTAGTGGATCTAATGGTGAAACAAAAGAATTTGGGCGCCGCTTGCGGTCGAATACATCCCATTGGGAACGGACCGATGGTCTGGTATCAGGTTCGGTGATATTCATTGATTCTGATCTCACTTTAAGATGTATTTATCGAACCAGAAATTTGAATACGCGATCGGACATTGGCTTCAGAAGGCGACCGAACATGTGATCGGTTGTGTTCTCTGCAGTCCCGGCTGTTTCTCACTCTTCAGAGCCAAGGCATTGATGTCCGATAATGTTCTTAAGAAGTACACTTCGAAAGCTACCGAAGCCATTCAATATGTCCAATACGATCAGGGAGAAGATCGATGGCTTTGCACTTTACTTCTTCAAAGGGTTAGTTAAATAATGGTCAACTTGGTAAATAATATGGTTGGTCATAGGGCTGGCGAATCGAGTACTGCGCGGCCTCTGATTCTTACACTCAGGCGCCCGAAGGCTACGGCGAGTTCTATAACCAGAGGCGTCGTTGGGCGCCCTCAACACTCTTCAACATTTGGGATCTGTTACGAGAATACAAACAAACCGTTCGGATCAATGACAACATATCCACTCTATATATCATATATCAGTTCTGTCTTATTGTCGGAACAGTTTTCAGTCCGGGAACCATATTCTTGATGATCGTGGGAGCGATGAACACAAGTTTCAATCTTTCGAACGGCATATCTCTGGTCTGCAGCGGAACTCCGATTCTTATATTCATAATCGTTTGCTTTTACACCAAAAACGAGATTCAAATCAAAGTCTCTTTGATATTAAGTATTGGTTACGCATTACTGATGTTAGCCGTGATTGTGAGCACAATAATTGAGGTCATCTCAGATGGAATATGGAATCCTTCGACTCTATTCTTCTTCAGTCTGTGCTTAAGCTTCTTAGTGGCGGCGCTCATACATCCGACAGAATTCGCCTGTTTTTTGCCGATAGTCTTGTATATGCTGTGCATCCCAAGTATGTATCTCTTGCTCACCATTTACTCTTTGATCAATTTGAATGTGATTTCGTGGGGCACTCGAGAGGGACACTCACAACCTAATCAGAACCAAGAAACTAACAAATCTGAACATAAAAATCAATTTCTGAAGTACTTAAACATTAGTAAATGGTTTAAAAACAATTCAAACCTTATTAGTTGTGTTTGTTGTTCGGACTCTGAGAGGAAGGACGACAATGAAGTGCTAAATCATATCAATGACATTAAGGATCAGTTGATAGAAGTGAAGACTTTGTTCAAACCCAACGATAATAGATTTGACAACGATTTGAGTCCAATCAGTGGCGAAATTGTCAATCCTTTACATCAATTATTGGACAGAAGTTATTCGAAGCTCTCGAATATCGATGAAAATGTTAATGAAGTTAAACAAAAGAATAGAAGATCAAGACTTCCAACTGAGTCCTACTCTGAAGACATGTCTGACATCGACGATATCATAAGAAACGATAAGCCCTTTTGGACTAAAGACAAATGCTTTGAGACATTTATAAAACAGGACTTAAACGCTGAAGAATCTGAGTTTTGGCGACAACTCATAGATCTATATCTTCTTCCGCTGGACAGCGATCCCGAACACGAAGAGAAAGTTAAGTTTGAATTGAAAGAACTTCGCGACAAAATTGTGTCCGCTTTTGGATTTTTGAACTCACTCTTCATTTTATTGGTATTATTACTTCAAATGCATCAAAACATCTTCAGAATCGATATTGAATTTGGATCGAGTAAGACATTGACCACAATTGTCTCAATTCATTCGACTTATATTGAAATCAATTTCAGATATCATACGAATAGATGTAATCGCAATAATTTTGGTCATATTTTTTGGTATAATATTAATAATTCAATTCTTCGGAATGATTTGGCATCGATTCAATACATTTTCCCTATTATTATCTGTCACTCAAATTAATCTTTTTGGTGGTCAGACCGAAGTGACTGATACTCAAGAAGTGGTCACAGAAAACGCGGTCACTATTGTTAAACAGTTGCAGAAACTCAACAGTAATGACATCAATAATAAGAGAAGAACTTTGAGATTAAAACCTGAAATGCAATCAATTAATGCCGCGAATCACAGACAGAGACCCGAAGAGACAGATCTGGAAAAGGTTTTCCTGAGTCGAGTCTATAGTTTGAAAAACAATTTCGATGGTATGACAACTAATTGTTTTCTCATTCAAATTTGAAATTTCAATTCATTTATCTAATTATCAGATGAAGAACTACTGCCCGAATCAAAACTCTCGAGGAATGGCAGAAATCGGACCGTCAGAGGACGGGATGTACGTCGAGAGGTATATAAAAAGGTGAAGACTGTGAGGAAAAAGCAAAGAGTGTCGAGTCCGACCTAACCTTTTGACCAAATTCTGGTCTTCAGCTTCAAAATCTGTTACCGAACCCCATCTTCTATGGACTCATCAAACCTAATGTCTAAATAAAACTGATATTTTGAAACTAAACTTTTCCATAATCTCATAACTCTTCTCCTATTCCTTCCTAAAGCTCAGACTCTCTTCCCTTCCCTTCAATAAAAAAAAACAGTAATAATTGGAAATATTTTTATTGACCGAAAACAAAGAATTTTTCAATCAAATCGAGAGCTCATCATTCTTTTGATTCTTCGCGGACATGACTGACGATTAGCGCCTTCTTCTGCGTCTTTTGCGGCCGCCTTTCTTGGGATGGAAGTGAACGCAAGACATTTTGGTCCCGATATTGGCACACCTTTTGGCGCCTTTATATTTGGTGTGGAAGTGGACGCACTTCTTGCCTCTGCAGGTCTTCACTTTTGATTTGCTCCCACTCCTCCTTCTTCGTGCCATTCTGTCCGATCAATGAGAAAACTGGGCCTTGAATTTGGTGGTCAACCGATTCCTTTTGAACCAACTGTTCAATTGATTTGAATTTTGACTTCGATTGCGATTAATTCAATTCATTTCATTGTTGATCACGATTTCAGTTTTCTTCCTAGTATTTGACCGTTGAATTCAAATTTGATTGAAGTCTTGAATCAAATTAAAATCATGTCTAGTGTTTGATCTCGTTCTTCGCAAAAATGCTTTTTTCCTTCATAAATAATAATTAGACCCAATTATAAACTTATATTCCGCTTATATCCAGTATTGAAGGTTAAAAAGACATAACTCTTGCAATTGATCTCTCAATTGATTAATCAATTTTTGAACTTCAATCGGTTCTTCAGCCGAAGATTTGTCAACATTTCAATCATTTGTTAAACTAAAAGGTTTTAGAATTTTATTTATTTATTCCGATTTATCGGAAGACAATTCTTGTGATCATTTTCCGATATAATTCATAAAATATATCTCATTATTGGTAAGGAATTGAGAAACTTTAGACATCTTTGACATCAGTTCCAACACAAGTGATGACAACTTTGAAGAAGTCCTCAGAAGTAATATAACATTCAAAGTGAGCGCAAATAGAGTTAGACTTCAATACAATTATGCAATGTTTGTGATCGCAGTCAGCACTCAGTCAGTCATCCAATGATCTAATGTTAGTCATCAATGGTTTTCAAAGATTATCTTTAAAATCAGATCCAATTGGTCTGAATTGTGATCAACAATGAGTTCATTATTACAATCTTTGGAACAACAGTTCGCCTCAAATACGGCCGAAATCACAAATAAATTGCTTCAAATCAAAGACATTAATACAAGTATTGAACACTTTTTAAGACGTTTGACCTCCGGTTAAATCACTAACTGATCAATCAATTGATCCCAAGATTTGTCATTTAATTGATTTTTCATTTTAGATCAAAACAAATCATTTTTGGATCAAATCGACAGACTTTTTGACGAAACCAATGAACTCGTGAGTCGTTTACCGATTGATATTTGATTGACAATTAACTGATCCATAGCTCGAACAAATCGATTTGGAAATTCGCGGATCAAATGCCAGCCAAAGAAGTCAGCATTTGTTACATTTGGAAGCGTTTCGCAAAGAATACGAGAAATTGAAAACAGATTTTGTCAGTCAATAGACATAAGTCTGGACTTTAAACTAATGTTATATCTATTTTGAACTCCAGAGGAATGCAAAGAGATTACAGACAAATGGCGAAGAGATGACAAGAATAGACCTAATCGGCGATGACTTAGAACCCGAAGCCTATGACCAAAAGAGCAAACTTCTGGGCGAAGACACACAACGAATGGAAGCGTCGGAACGGCGTCTGACCGAAGGCTACAGACTGTGTCTCGAAAGCGAACAAATCGGGTCTCAAGTATTGGAAAATCTTAACCAACAAAGAGAGACAATTGAGAGGTCGAGAGACAGACTTCGGACTACTAATAATGATTTGAAGAGAAGTAATAAAATACTGGGTTTAATGACCCGAAGGTCTCTCCAAACAAGAGTTTTGATTTACTTTATTTTTACGGTTATTTGTATTTTCTTTATTTATTTAATATACGATTCAGTCGTTTAAACGGTTT